>JAULBY010002337.1:0-26813 GCA_032358315.1 Ophiocytium majus
CGGTTTTGCCTAACGGGCGACCAATCAGATTGCTCATCCGATTGGGCGTCTGCCCTGCTCCATGAAGTGCTCGCCCACGCGCGTCCGCGCGCGTTTTTTCATGACAGGGCTGCCATGCTGGAGCAGACATGATAAAAAGAGATCTGAGCACACACACTATGTGTAGAGGCGTTAACAACGTTGTCTACCCCTGGCGTCGCTTTCCACACACACCCTGCACCTCCGACAACGCACTCACACAAGCAGTGACTACAGCTTGCTGCTGGTGCGACTTCAGGGAGAGCCATGGCTGGCGCCGTGAGCAGTAGGAGCGAGGGCACCAGCCCCGGGAGGTCCGGTGTGTAGCCCAATTGGCCAACTGGTGGCGAGGCGCGGTGCGGGGAGAAAGTGCCATCAGCATTCCTTCCAGCTGAGGCGCGGCGCGGCGTGAGGCGGCGCGGCGACGGCAGAGGGTGCCGCCCCCGCGCCGCCTAGGCTTCTCTTGAGCTGTGAGGGCGCGCGCGGTGGTTGGGGCAGCGCTGACCCAGTGAGTTCCCTGCACTTTCTGTCGGCAATGAAACGGTTTTACTTGACTCGCAGCACGCGCACGCAGTACTGCTGCCGGCCAGCAACGGGGCTCGGAGTGCTAGACATTGTACTCCCCAGCCTCGCAGCAGAGTGCGGCAGCGCTCCCAACCGGCACCACATCGCTAAATCCACGCTTGAGCTGGCATTTCAAAATTTGCGCAGCCGCGGCAGGGGTCAGCGACTTAGACTTTGTAGGTTCCTTTGACGACACCTACCACCATGTTTACAAGTGTGCAGGCGCTCACAATATGCAGGTAGGCACTGTAACTGTAGTGCTAAGTAAACAACAAGTTGCCAATGGGTGTGCTCAGCACATGTGTGCCAACTTGCAGACCGAATTGAAGTTTGTGTTCCGTCTACTTCCAGTTCAAAGCCCCTGTTCCATAAATAGGGATTGGCAAAAGAGGGGGCTGAGGTCATTAGGGCGGCTAGCTAAAACATCGCGGGGGGGGGGGGGGGGGGGGGGGGGGCAATAATTAGGGAGCAGCTTCAGACGCCTCTGGCACCCCTTATGCAGCAAGCAACACCAACACACGTTGCACATTCCCGCACGTTCCTGGTCGTTTTGTGGGTTAGAACGCCCAGCAATTTCGCCGACCGAGTCTTTTGCTGACACTTCGCCGAGGCATGCCGACGCATCCCGCCCAGCGGGTAGCCATGCAAACCAGCATGCTTGCAGAGAGAGAGAGAGCGGCGTGGCTTGGCGCTGCCTGCACCAGCACTAGAATCCGTTCTGGGGCTGCCGCTGCTGTCGCAATTTGGCATGCGCTGCTGCTGCTGCACCAGCAGCGCCAGGGTCACCCGTTTAGGTAGGGTGGGGGGCAGCAGTGGGGAGGGCGGTGAGCGCAGCTCTAAGTAGGGCGGGGGCATCACCGACGGCACAGCCTGGGCACAGCTCTGCCTTGACACCTCATGAGAGGAGCCAAACGCTGCTGCTGCCGCACATGCTGCTGCCGCACATGGTGCTGCGGCGGCGAGCTCCGACAATTCACAGCTAGCTGTAGGCCTTGGGGCACTACCGGCGGTGAAAAATGTGTGAAACAATACATGCCCCTCCAGAAACAGGCTGTGCTGGCCGTGCTGGATGCAGGGCGGGTGCAAAACATGAGGTGGGGGCGGTTATCAGGGGGGTTGAAGTAGTTGGGGAGCGCCAGTTTCAAGGCGGGGTGGCATAATTATGGCCGCCCAGTTAAAAGGGGGGTAAGTGATTAGGGCTGCCCGATTGAAACTATCTATCTATGGAGGGGGGCCTTACACTGGAAGTAGACGGTATTAGTCATAAAAACATGTCAAGGACACTGAACGGCGCGTGTAGGTGTGGGGGCTGTATGGTGCTTTTCACCAGGTGGACAAATCACCCCATAGGCTTCGGCCTGGCATTTGGCCCCAGGCACGGCAGTATCTGGGCTTAACAGCCTTTTAGGTTTCATTCACATGAGGGCATGGGGCACCAAATTGAAGTTTGGGCGCACAGGTGACGTTGGCAGAGCATGGCACTGACCGTGGCATACCTGTGCAGAGAGCACCTGGCTGCCCGTTAATTTTGGTGTGCGGCCACATCATCTGTTCCGAATATTCACGCAACGCTCCTGCCAGCAGTCAACTCAGGTGTCGTGCTTGTTCACAGGTACATGTACAGTTGTCTTGCAAAGACATTATCAAATAACCAGGATTGAAGGTGCTCTAAAGCGAATACGCTTGTCATGTGTGGAGTAATTACATACTTTTGCAGTACGAAGGCATTCGAAGAAGGTTATTATTCATCTATGGGCGTGCCCATAGTGAGAAGAAGTAGTATATAATAACACCTTGTGAGGGCGAATAGTCAGCGCCAGCCCAACAACAGTGCAACACCAGCTCTGAAATGCAGCACATTTGGGCGATGCACGCCAGTTGTGGGTGCACACGTGGCGCTGGTATGCACGCACCGTAATGTGCTGCGTAGTGCATGCTCTTGGACAGAGATAACATCAACCATATGGGCGCAAGTAGTTTGCTACCACAGCCCATGCCCGGTCAGGGTGTATGTATACACATGTGGTGCAGTTACATATGTATACATATATAATTGCACATAGCACACAGCATTTTCCTGCAGTGGCTGGACCAGGTGGCTCTCCTTCAAAGACGTTGAGTGTACAGCAGAGCAGGTGCCACAATGTGCGGTGGACCGTAGTGTAGAGCAGCCTTTTGCAAAAGTGCTCAATTGTACACTGCGCAGGCCATGCTGGATACTGCGGTATGCTCATGGCAGGCTGCCCGCCGCATGCAGCAACCTTCGCCACATTTGGCCTCTGAAGGCCGGCGCAGCTGCAAGGGGTCTGCAGCATGGTGCTAATGCAATCCGTGCTACTGCAGAGCTTTATTGACTGTGCAGCCCCACACGCATTCTCTGTGCCACACGTGTAGCTTTGGAGCTTGGCTGTGGCCATAGACAGGGACTGCAGGTGCATGCAGCACTTGCATGCCTTGCTGTTCACTGAAGCACAGTGCAAATGTGCTGTACTTACTGGCACAATGTCAGACCCTAGAACGCCTGCAGCGATTTGATCCTGGTGTCTTGTCAGTTACTGGTAATGGCCCTTGTCTTATTGACTACGGAAGTACTTCTGAAGTAGGTGTCCGCATGAACACTTGTATGCAGCCACAAATCCTGTGCCACAAACCTGGGCAGCATTCATAAGCGCAATCTATGCTTGTGGTGCGAGAGTTGAGTGGTCACACCTGACACGTGTGCTGTACACACCATAGCACCACTGCAGCCTCTTGCTGCTTAACCCTCCCTGCCTACTTCCTGTCCGCTTAACAGGCTAACGTGTGGTGCAGCATTGGGGCTAGGGCTCTGCTTTAAAGTGGAAAGCGGCGTTGGTGTGAGTGCTGATACCGACCCTGGTTGGCATCTCCATACATCTCGACAGCTCTCCACAGCATGTATGGCGGGCTGCGCAGCTGCAACTTGGCAGCCGTGTTGCTCTTGCTTTTGGTGCGGCTTCGGGGGTGCATGTCATTCCCAGGTGCGCGGACTCGCCTTGCCACCCACCTCTTCCATCTGCTATTTTGAAGTATCGGTACTTGCTAGTAGAAGTATGACCTACACTATTGCATCACGTTGGCAGGATAAACGTCACCGCAGTGCACTGGGTGGCATTGTCCAGGCCAGTGACAATTTTCCCTGCCATGCGTACCAGGAGAAGCCCCGGATCTGTTGACAATTGGCATATCCATGTTCCTTTGTTGCATTCCATGGTGGTCGAAAAGAATGGTAGCGGTAGTTGCTGACAGGGGTGTAGGCCTAACCTTCGCCCCTAGCGGACGAGAGATATGAGCAACAACTGAGCCCCAAAATGACACCAGGTGACCACACACGAGTGCAGTGCACATGCAGATAGCCGCCGTTGTTCAAGCTTATGCACAACATGTGGTGCCTGCTCTGTTAGCCCATGGCGCAGGCAGCATGGCAGTGCAACACTTTGTACATTGTGTATTACATGGCAGGCTGGCGGCACCACACACCGGTTTCAGAACGTGACTGGGCCTTACACTCAATATTCAAAGGCTGGCAGGTACTTAGCTGGTACAACTTGGTTAACTTTGGCATGTGGCGTCTCCTTTTTGCCCTCGCCTGGGCACCATGCAACACTCGTGACGACCAGCAGATGGGGTTGAAAGCCTCGGAGTCCTCTGACACCACACACACCTGTTTCGCACTGCAGTCTGGCCAGGCGCAGCAGATGCACCACTGCTGTGGCAGGCGGCACGTGATAACCTTGCTGGTGCCTGTGTCCTGTGTCACAGCGCGCCAACCAGCTGTCACGCTCGCAAAGGGGATGGTGCCAAAGACAAATGCCACAGCACAGCAGCAGTGGCCGCCGGCCGCGCACACAGCGAAACATGTGATCTTGGACGCTGGGCCTGCGGTAGTGGAAGTCAACCGTTCAACAAACAACTGGAGCGCAGCAGCTGACGCCGACACCCGTGACAGTCGAAACCTTGCAACCTGTGAGTGCAACACATGCGCTCATGCATCCGCGTATGTCAGACCACGCAGGCCTGGTGGGGTGAGTTGGTGTTGTATGAACAAGCGTATGCCAGCGAGCCGCGGTTGGCACGGCTTGTTACTGGGTCAGAACGCTGCTGCCTGTCACCGAGGTCCACCACAGTGCAGTGAAATGTTGCCAGACACGACGTGACGTTTGACTGCCTGGGTGCTGAGCTGAAGCTTGTGGCGTTGTCAAGAACAACAAAGGCTTGAAACAGATGCATGTTTGCTAAGTAAAAGTGAGGACATCCCACATCTGCTGCGTCGGTCGTATCAAGCACGCCCAAGGTGCGGGTCGTTGTGATGGGCCGACCCATCTGAAGACAGGCGCGAATCATCATCACAAAGCTGTTTACTGGCATGGACATCTCTGTAACCAGGAGCAGGGTCAACATGTGCAGCACGCGCACGCTCGGTGCCATTGACACTCTCAGCTCTTGACTATGTCATAGCACGACATTCCGTGCAGCACAGCAGCTGGTATGTTGTCCACACCCCCTAACAGTGCTCTAACGTGGCGCTTGTGTGCTCCTGCTGCGCGCGCTGCCACCAGCTTGCTTTGCGGGACAGGGGCTAGTAAGGTGAGTAGCCCGTGGGTGTAGGCATGGCATGCATGCTTGTGTATAAATGAGAGCTGCTTGTTGCAATACAAATGCGCAATGCACAGGCGATGCTGCTGGGCTTAGCCACCGCTGTTCAGTTAGAAGTTGGCAAGCGCTGTATCAACATGATGTTATAGAGTCTGATACTGAAGTATATGCACTTGCAGCGCATCAAGACATGCGGGTGCCTTGGTTGAGTTAACAACTGGCCTTTGGCACTGCACTACTTTAAGTTGGGCTCAGCTTCTCTTGATGCTGGAGGATCATCATGCTTGCCATCAAGCACCTGACCACTTGCACATACAACATGCGCACTCACTCTATGTCACTGACTGTTACTGTCATCTGCCTAAACCGTCCCATGCTACGCGACTGCAGCTCTGTTTGTTACACTTGCGCGGTGGGCACATACAGCACTGGCGGCACATCGTAAGTGCGCATTGCACCTGGAGAGGTCTGCATTGACTGATTGGTGTGGTATTAGGTGCATTGGCAATTGTTGCGCAGAAAAAAGCTTACGGCATAAGAAGGTGGAGGACGCTAGCCTTGCTGCTGCGGAACAACTCGTCGGGCGTACGTCGGACATGTACACGCACCATGGTGCATAAAAATAAAAATAGGTGCATCCTGGCAGCAGGCTGCTGATGCGCACACTTGATGCGGCGGGACGGCGGTGGCTGATGTCACTTGCAATGCCTGCACATGTGCACTGCCGTCGCTGCCCAGCACCTGCATAGCCTGCAACACTGGCCTTACGACCACATCCACTGGCGCCACATCATCGGCATGGTGCAATGGTGAGCCCCACCTGACCTTGACATTGCGCACTTTGGCCCGCCTCCAAGTCCCACAATGCAATGATGCCTAGCACACACGCAGTCTGCTCGGGGCTCTCCTTGTATTTTTAGTGATTAACACCCGGGCCCATGCCCATGCTCAACTGTACACCTTGCTCCACAAGTACGCCTTGCCCCACATAATGCTTTGGGTTGCCTCGACTGCTGCCACGGCATCCTGTACTGGTAGACATTCTGTCCGTAGAAGCCTCGCAGCGAGATGAATTACCCCACATGTTTGCCAGACCTCACAGGACCTGGTATTGGCCGAAACAACAGCTCACCAGCATGACACCGCGGCCATGCAGCCATGCAGATGCACTTTCTGGTAGCATAATGCTAGGCTAAGTGCAGCAGCAGTACATATTATTACGGGCAGGTTACAACTCACAAAGGTTCTCACTTCAAGCAAGTAACTTGCTTGACGCTACTTTTGGGTCATCCTGCAAGTGATTCTTGCGAGTCATGTGAAAGTAGGTGGCTATCAAATGGGCGGGCGGCATGCTCCTGTGGCACACTCGATCTGCAACCTAGGCCTGGGCATGCAGACTTTGACCACAGTGGTAAATAACGTGCGCCGCGTGTGCTGTATGCAGTTGCAGCAGTAGGCTATTCAATGTAACAGTCACAGTACTCCGCGCATTGGCAACTCTCACTATATTTTCTACTGTCAATGCGTAGCCACCTGCCATTCCTGCCACTGAGGTGTCTGCTGCGGGTATGGTACCTAATCTGGCACCCATGATACTTCAGAGTATGTCACAGTATCGCTGTTTTCCCCTGCGTTCCTGTGTGTTGTGTGCCTTGCAGTGTGCGCTGCCGGGTATGGATCCTACAGTGCCGGAGCGTGTACGCTATGTGCAGTCGGCACCTACTCCACGGGTGGCAGTACCGCAGCATGCACAGCCTGTGCCTCAACTGTGACCACTACCGCCACGGGCGGGACCTCATCTTCAGCATGTAGTGGTAAGCGCTCGGTTGCCTGCTTGAGGCGTGCCAACAAGAGAATCCTGCCTGATACCTGCTTGATACCGCCACAATGGGAACACGTCTGCACAGGGCAGAGTACCATAGCCGACGGTGTTTAAGCCCCCCCCCTTGATTAAGCAGGGTACGGTGGTAAAGAGAGGGGCGTAATCAAAATCCAGCAGCACAGCCGCTGAACCAAGCATGCTAAGCCCGGGTATGTTGGATTACGCCCCCCCCCCCCTTGAAAGTCGGACGCATTGCCCGCAAAAAGTGGTCGTCAGGGGGGGCATGGGGCGGAACATCGCATTGTCGAAGCAAGGGGTAAGTAGGGAGCTACCCTACTTATCCACCAGGTGGTTGCAGTGCCCGTCTGCACCATGTGACACTGCCCTGCTTACCCCTGGCCACAGGACCCCATATCTGTGAATGGGTGTGCACCAACGGACACAAAGAAAGACACAAGAACAACAGCAACGATACAGCTTTTCACGGTGCCGACTTCGGAATCTTCTAACCCCCCTCGACCCTCTTGCAAGGGGAGTACTCAGCCACCTTGACCGTGCACTCCAGCGTGTAGCTTGCTGTGTCCGGCTGTGTCCCCTCGGTGGTACTTGCGTTTGCTGCTGGGGGGCAGCTGCTGCTACAGTGCAGCCATGCCTGCTGCAGCAGCGGGCTCAGACTCTGCCGCGGCGCCATCAGGCTCCCGCATTGAGCCCGTTCCCACAGCATCAGCTGCCGCAGCAGCAGCGGCAGGCAGCTGGTCCCCCACGGCTGCAGCTGTGTGAAAGAGAGTTACGGCACGGTACGCACGGTACCAACGCTGCCCGCCCCCCCCGGCTTAATCACCGTCGCCCGTCGCTACAGACGCATCTCACGCGCCGTGTGCGCGCTACGCCGGGGTACGCCGAATAAAGCCCCCCCCCCCGTAAAATTGAGGACATAATGCCCTAAAAAACTGCTCAGGATGGGGGCGTAATCAACGTCGGCTACGGTAGCAGCATCGCTATGGTGGCTCGGACAGGATGTCACGTGTGTTTGGATCACAGCCTCCTTTGGTGTTGGAGAGTAGCACCATTCTGAAGGAGCCCTTGTGTGCAAGCACGATACCTAGGATAGCAACTGTGCTGAGACATGCTGCGCTCATCGATGATCATCCCTGTTTACCTACTGAGGTGCTTGCCTGCCGGGCTGTTGTCATGTGTGTTGCTGGTGCTCTTTCACAGTATGTGCTGGTGGCTACGGTAGCTACAGCGGCGGAGCCTGTTCAATATGTGCAGTGGGGTACTACTCCGCAGGTGGCAGCACCGCGGCATGCACAGTCTGCGGCGCCGGCGGAACCACATCCAACGGGGGCTCCACGTATTGCAATGGTAAGGCTCAGATCTGCCCGCAAAGCGCCAAACGATGTCTTGCTGGTGCACCAACAGACTCTGCTGCAGCAGTAGATGCACTGCGCTTGTTGTCGCTGTGAGTAGTGCCGTAGTAGGGGCCACCCATGTCACTGCCAGTGGCAGTGGTCATAGATTCATGCCGGTGTGCACGACCTGGGTTGAGTTACTGCACGCCCACAAGTGAAAATGAACTGCTTGACGTGCTACGTAGTTGCACCGCTGCCAACAGTACCATGAGCACCTTTGCCATTGCACTTTTAAAGTATTTAGCCAATTTGAAAGGCAAGCAAGGTCTGCTCTACTGCAGCTGCCAGTGGTAGGCGCATCCCATGGGTTAGACGTCTGCAAGTGACACCCAAACCGCTCCGACCTACAACAGATGTTTGGATGTGCATTAGAGGGCACTGCCACAGACCGATACACTGTCAGACAGCTCCATCTTATGCAACCCCACTTGAAGTTGCATAGCTCTCAACTTCACGATCTCATGCAGCAGGACCAGCACATGGTGTGCTTCTTGACCAATATCACAGTTTCGAACTACCACAATCATTGTCATAATCCTACAAGCAGCTCTTGAACATGTTGAACTGCCGGTGGCCGCCCCGACCAGGTGGAGTAGGTGGCTGGTCAGCAAACCAGTGCACGCAGGCCTGCATTTACGGAGCACTTCTGCCATTCACATAGCTTGCTTCGAATACAGGATTTGAAGTTGAGCACTTGCGCTGTGTGGGTGCTTTAATTAATAGGTGTTGTCCATTAGCTACTACTGACATAATGCCGTGACATCACTCTCAAAGTTGCTTCTGGTGCAAACAACAGCAAAGCTTCCTCCCGGGGCTAACGGTCTGAACGTTCTGCTGCACGTGGGGGCTGATGCCTGAGTGTCCTTTCTTGGTATTTTAATAGCATGAGCCCATTGTGCACTGTCGATATAATAGGCCATCATGATTCTGCAACAAACCTTTCAGCAAGTGTATTGTGGCATAAATGTACCTCTACATGAGAATACTGAGCAGTGGCGGCACTGTTTGCAGCAGGGGCTCAAGCCAAGAGCTAGCTTGACAATGTGCAGAGTTCTTGCTTTGTAACATGTGTCTTGTCTTTGATGTAATCGGCACCCTTGGTGTCTGCAGCACCAGGTCCTGCTGCAAGAGCTGGCTGCAGCTATGTCACAGGCACCAGAGTACCTGCATTTCTGGCGCCGCGGACCAAGCCGCGTGTCACAGATACTGCAACAAAGACTTGTACTACGTAGTAGAAGTTTATGTACATGCATGTACCCCACACTTCTGTGGTGTCGTAGGAAGATGCATGTGATGAGTCATCCCGTCAGCGGTCCAGAGCACTCACACAGGCATGCACCTGCGGCACACAGCACATCTTGCCCTGTAAGCCTATGAAAGCGCAACCGGCACCAAACCATGTATTGTGTGCGCCTTGTAACTTCATCTTTCAAGTGCTTGTGTCTATGATTGACAGGCATGCTGCAGCATTGCATGGAGCATGACATGCGTGCTAACGCCACAACTGCTGCTGCTTGCCCCTCTCCTATACCATGCCTTTGGCACCCTATTAGTGTGCCTGGCCGGCTATGGCAATTTCGACTCAAACGCCTGCATGCTGTGTGACAAGGTAAGCGCCCATGCTATCGACAAACTGTAAGGGATGACATCATGATGCTATCTGCCCCGCCTTGCTGCAACAAAAACGGAGTGCTTCGCCAGTCTCAGCAGCATGCAAGTTGCTTCCGCGTTACAATGCTGCAGTATGTGAGTCAACTTGACTGACCCTGCACCTCACGAATAACTCATTTTGAGGTTTGGTGCTGCTGCAGCAGCTGAGCACTTGCGTGCTGCACTGTGGGTGCTTGTGTTGCCCATGTCTGACTCAGGGCACCTACAGTGCTGGTTCACCGTATTATCTTGGTTGCACAGCGTGTGCGAGCGGACTTACGACTAGTGGCACTGGCGCTACGTCGTCCGCACAGTGTTCTGGTGAGTGTGTCTTTGACAGGTTCGATTTATCAACAATGTGTGTGTGATGCGCCCCCAGGCTGCCTTTATCTGAAGCAACCAAAACAAAGGTGGAACGACTACTAGCTGATGCCATAATGATTGAGCCCTGCCTTTCAGTTAAAGTTTGTGGTGCAACTGTTCCGGAGTTGATTGCTGCTAATTTACATGTGCACCACGGTCCGAGCCTTCAGGGCGGCCACCTAATTGTGTGGGACCCAAAAGGATATGTGCTTGGCTTAGCATCCTGCAGCTGGGGTGTGCCCAGTGGCACCCTGGGTTAGTTTTAGGTTTAACCTGTTAGTAAGCCACCCTTTGTGCTTGCCAACTTGGGTGATAGCACCGTTGCGCCTTGTGACTGTTTTGCCAGCTGTGGCAGCACTGCTGTCGTGAGCCTGCAAAGCACTGCTGCCTCCTCGGTGCACGCCACTGATGCAGCCAGCTCATGCTGACGACACGCACCCTGTCTGCGGCCAGCACAGTGGCAGCCGCACCTACTTTCATTACGAGCACTCCCCGCCACTCTCCCCTCCCGATGTATGCATTGAAGGCTGCCGGCAAGGCTACTATGGCGTTGGCGGAGTGGCGCCGTGCACAGTGTGCCCTTCTGGAACCAGCAACACCGCGGACGGCAGCTCTTCCTGCACAGGTATGCACTATAAATTGGTATCATAATGGTTTGAAGCGTGAGCCACCACTCTGCTGAGCTCATCGGCAAGGTTACATCTGAGCGCCGCGTTTGATGAGCAGCTGGGGCTCGATGGCGGAATAATTCTGCGCAACCCCGGCGCAACGTCTTCTCTTTTTCCTAGCGTCAGCCAATTGTGTGTGCTTGTCAACCAGCCTAAGGCACTGCCTGCCCCAGCGCTACTACCAACACCGCTGATAGGAGTTCTTCGTGCGCAGGTACGCATGCTGCTGCTGTGTGGCTCAGCATGCAACAAGTTGCTGCCCTGCTGAGTACACGTGTAACGCCATCAGTACAAGAGTATCTACCAGCAATTGTTATTGCTGTTGTGAACAGCGACTGCTGTGTCAGCTGATGGCATGTTGAGCAGGTGCGACGAATAGGACGGTAACACATTACAATATTGGTGAGGGCCTGCGCATTCGTCAGCATGTTCTAGTGTGAACAGTTTACATGATGTTCAGGATCGGCTCACCCTTAACCCAAGGTCCCTACTAGTAACCATCATGCCTGAACAACTTGCAGCTGCGAGTTTCTCAGCAGGACATCCGGACCTGGTGCCTGCTGGAAAGAGGGGGTGTGCCTTCATTGAAAGGCAATTTGTGCAGGTCGGCAGGCAGGCATCATGATGCCTTGTGCACGCACTTGGGACCGGCACATCACACACCCCATACTTCTTCGCGACATAGTATTACTATGCACGCGTGCAGTGCCCAACCCTCCTATGGTTTAAGAATCTCATGTGTGCAACCCCCCTTGTGCTGCTGCTGCTGTGGCCGCACCCGCTTCAGTCGCAGCTTGGGCGGACTTGGGGTGAGTGGAGTTCGAAACAGCAGCCTGATTGCTGTGCTGTACTCACGCACCAGATATAGACACGCACACAATGTCATGTGTTCGCATGGCTTCCACTGGCAACAGCTTGCATGCACGCCATGCTCCCGTACAGCAGATAATGCGGGAAACACATGTAGATTTCTAAGTTCTATCACTGCAGCCGTCAGTAATATGTGACGCGAATGTACAAGCGTGCACGTGATATGTGTGCGGTGGCATGGTCCATGCGAAACCGGATTGACCTGTAGAACTCGAAGGTATTACCAGTAATAATCAAATCAGCTACAACGGCCATTGACGGTCAGAGGTTTCAGAGGACATTCTTGTTGTTGATATGACATTGTGTGCACTGCTTTGGTTGTGCTGTACTGCAGATGCTGGTATGACCCAAGTAGACTGGACATGTCAGTTACCGTCAGCGGCTTCCTAACAAGTGGAGGGGTTCTCGAATGCATGAAACAGTGCTTCAACCTGGGGTACACCTACGCAGCACTGCAAAATGGTGGCAGCGTAAGTGACAGCTTCATCACAGCAAGTGACCAGGTCCTACCCAGCAGCCAGCAATTATTGCAGCACAGCGAGGAGTCTCAGAGCCCATTGCCGATACCCAGGTGCACTACATAGTCGAGCAGCGATTTGCCCGGGGGCCCAATGAGCTTACTTGATGGAGTGTGTGTGTGCCTGACAGGGACTATGATACCGAATGCGTGCCAGGGCACCTTCTACCGGTACTGCATCCGCCTGCGAAAGCTGGGGCAGCAGCCGTTGCATACCAAGGCTGCTGGCTGCGCGTTGAATGTATACATTAGCTAGGAAAAGCAGGAGGCCGCATTAGATTGGTGTAGCGCATGACACCACCATTGCACGTGCACTCACGTCGCGTTTCTCCACAGGGGCCAGCTACAGCAAGCACCGCAGCATGCTGCTTGCCTCAAAGACGCTCGGACAGCTGCTTAAGTAAATTACTACAGACATGACATCGTCGCGGTGGTCGCCACCTAGGTGGTTCTTGTCTTGACAATTTGTGCTCAGTCAAGCACCCGTTTCTGTTCCTGTCACCGCAGTATTGCATGTGTGGCAACACATTCGGCACCTATTCTTCCACCCTGGTCAGCAATTGCAGTGGAGTGACATGCTTGCTGGCAACCGATGCGTCGGGGACATGTGGCGGAGTGGGCACCAACCGGGTGTACATGGTTCGAACGACGCAAGGCAAGCCATATTTCGAATCACATATCCATTGGCAAGTGAAACCTTCAGCTGCAGCACAGCAGCACTGTGGAATACACATGAAAATGTACCAAAGAATGCTTTGCAACCTGCAGCAGCTGCGCAATGTTGCACACACAATGCATCTGCGTACCCGTACTGTCAGTGCTGGTGGCAGCCTTCGCTCTGGGCACCAACCTTAAGGGCGTCCACCATGCTGCATGTCTGTTGGGCTCAGCAAAGCTTTGCACCGTGAGGCAACCTAGCAGTTTGTTTGTCACCGACATGACTTGTATTACTACAACCCAGCTTCTACTGACATCACGTCTGCCTGTTGCTGCTTGTGTGCCATCTTCATGATGCGGCTGCTGGACTTAACACTTTATGAATTATATCACAGAGGCGGCGAGCCTGGGTTGGTGAGTGTCCGGTGCTAGCACATGTCATCAAATGAGCATGAGCATACCAGCTGCTGTTGAGCATGCTTGGTGCCAGCCGCGGCGGTAGAGTCTGACCTCGCTGCCAATTGCTGCAGCATACTGTCTATGCACACACACACGCTCAGGTACCAGCGCCGCCTAGTTCCACCTTTGCTACTGGCGCCGCAGTCGCTGCCACCAATGCGTGTGGCAACATGTTGGAAATAGGTGCCTTGTAATGAGCTCTCATCTGTCCATCGGCCTCCACCATGGCAACATTTGCAGTTTCCAAGACAATTGGACTCGAGACATCCCTTATACACTGGTTTGGAATGGAAGTGTCACTCGCTGCGTGGAATGGTGAGTCCAAAGCTGCAAACTTGTGTGTGACAGCACCTGGTGCTTGACTGCCAGCAGCGCCCTTAGGCTAGCAACTGCAAGCAGCACGCTCTGCCTTTACTCAATAATATACTTCAGTATAATATGTCTTGTTTCGCTGAACAGTGTAACTCCAGCTTAACACACTTTATGTGTGTGTTTGGTCTGGCAATAATAATGGAACGCGGCAACAGGGCAACCGGTTTGCGTTCGAGCCCAACTTGTGACTCAGACCAGGTCCTGCTGTAGCTGCGTGCATATGCCCCTCAAGTTGAGGTTCGGGATGTGTCCCTTCTTGTGACCATACCACAATCATTTTGGCGCCTTCTTTTGCGCCGCAGAGAGAGCGGTTGGCGGAGCCTCCAAGCAGAAATGCAGGTTGCAAAGGCAGTGCTGGCCATGTGGCTCACGGTCGGAGAGACCCATAGTGTGGCTTGTCAATGAGCAGGTGGTGCACCCACTGGCAGCTACAACGCGTGCAGAATAATCATGACAACGCAGCCTAAAGTGGGAGGCATCGGAATTTCCTAGTGCACCTCTGATGCCGCTGCTGCCAATGTGTTTCTTTGCCACCATTGTTGTCCATGCTGCTGATGAGCAGGTGCCGACACTTCAATTCCTTCTTCGCAGGCAGGTTTAAAATTTCCTCGCTTTTGTAGGACACTGGCTGCCACAACGTGTGTACAGCTCCTGCGGGGCCCTGCACAATTGGCTGCCCAATCATAGAACCCACTCACAACGGCGGCAGCACCACGTTATAAAGCCTTTCCGTCAACAT
Source organism: Ophiocytium majus (assembly GCA_032358315.1). Taxonomy (NCBI): domain Eukaryota; class Xanthophyceae; order Mischococcales; family Ophiocytiaceae; genus Ophiocytium; species Ophiocytium majus. Next base: position 14,726 of record JAULBY010002337.1, read on the forward strand.
CGTGTGCTGTTGGCTGCATTGAGATGCAGCTTTGCTTAGGTACCACTGTGCCACATTAGCTGCAGACACGAAATTGCAGTGCGGCGCCGGACACAACAGATGCAGTACCACCCACCAGTTGTCGGCAGTGCCACCATGCCTGGCGCTTTAGAACACCCGCACAAGCAGTCACTCTCAGGCAGTGTGTTCCTCCCGCAACATCGCACACCAGCCTCAGCGTGTCACTGAGTTGTCCATGCGATGCCATGCTGCCATGATATTCACACCTGTGTGAGCATGTGCCAACACTGTGCCTCAACAGTGTGGCAACGCTGTAATGGTATGACATATACGCGCTGCTGCCTGCGCTCCCTGTTTCTGGCACTACTGTCAATTTCGACAGGTGTCCAGTTCGGTGGTCAGTGTTTTTGTGGAACAACCTTCGGAATCTACGGCCGTCTGAGTGACACAAGCTGCAACTCATCGTGTTATGGCGGTGATGCACTGGGTACCTGCGGAGGTGCGTCCGATAGCAATTGTAGCAGTAGCTGGGGTTCTGAAGTCCTGTCATGAATCATGACATTGTGGAAAATAGTTGTTTTGCGTGTGATGTCGGCAGTTAGTTTGAATGAACTTACACTTCACAGTTCTGCGTGACAGAACGTTATCAGTGATGATGCAGCCATTTTGCGGCTGCCCGCATGTTTGGTGATATGCTACTTGTTGCCTGTCGGCACAGCATTCTTTCCAAGCACAGAGTCCAAGCGCAGCTGTAAGTTAGTGTGCACGGCAACTGCAGGCATGTGATGAAGTAGCTGCTGCCCGCAGACTTGCCATCATGCCCTCAAAAACTGCTCTGGAGCCAGACTGAGTGTGATGCGTGATCGCCTCAATGCTTGTTATTAAGCACAGATGCATGCCCATGCCCATGCCCATGCATACACCTTGCTTCAAGCGGAGCCAAGAGTGACACTGTGGGGCCATGAGTGGCATGAACGCATGAGCACTTGAGCAACTCAATTGACCGCTGCCCTCATGGGCCGCCAGTGACAGTGTGCGCCAGCTGCAGGGAATGCCGATGACATCAAACGCACCTCACACCTTTCATTCTCAATGCGAAACCGTTCCTGTGCATCCCCTGCTCAGGTGCTTGGGCAAACAACGTTTACCATGTTGGTGTCTCAGGCTACACTACAACAGGTACTTCACATGCCATAGATGGTCCCGAGGTGGTATGGATCCATGATTGCCGGTTGTCGGTTGCACCAGCAGATCTATGCCAGTCACAAGTGTGCACACTTTGTCTGCTGAAACACCTTACCACCATGCTGTCAGCTCCTCTGCAGCAGCATTACTTGTGGAGCGCATCTGCGAACTGGCGCACGCCAGCCCCGCCGTCATATTCCGGTGCAAGTACACGACGCTGCAAATGGGCGTAATGCGTTGCGACTTCCTCAGTCACGTGATGGTAGTGGCAAGGCTGAATGATCGTGTGTGTGTCATCCACTCCCCGCTACTGCCACCCGTAATTGATGCCACCTCCTGGGCCAGGCGGTGCATTACAACTTGTGCACCCCGATAATATTGTGGGGGGCTCATGTGAAGACCGCACCTGCCCCTGGTGTTGTGGTGCCTCTGCCACAGCGTGTGCGCCTTCATATGGCAACTACTCTGGCGGCACGTGTAGCACCTGTCCAGCGGGAACCTACAGTGCCGGCTGGACAACTTCCTGCGCTGCCTGTCCCAACGGAACATCCAGTACCGTCACAGGCGCCACGTCCTCCACATCATGCACCCGTGAGTGTGTGTGTGTGTGTGTGTGTGTGAGTGTGACACTGTGTGTGTGTGTGTGTGTGAGTGTGTGTGTGTGCGTGTGTGTGTGTGCGTGTGTGTGTGTGCGTTTGTGTGTTGTGGGCTATCTAAAAAGGGCATGTCGTTAAGAGTGCGGTAATACCAGCTGCTTTCAAGGCCACTAAAAACCCCATTGTTCCCCGAAAGGCAGGTTTCTATTTGAGTAAAGTTGCGCGTGACCAAGCCACCAGGTACTGACAAACGTGAGGGTGACAGGCCGAGAGCATTCAGAATCGAACATCAAGGTCTGACACACAGTTATGGCACGCCCCAGAACATACAGCTGGTGATGTATCCATTTCCCGCTGCAACATGTGGACAAATCACCATCAGGCTTTGGCCTGGCGCTTTTGCCCCAGCCACGGCAGTACTGGGCTGAGCAACCTTTTAGGTTTCTTTCACATGTGTGTGACCCAGTGAACTGGTGCGATGTGTTTCCATATAGCTTTTGGATATTGTGGACTACTGAAATGCATCGAAGTACTTCAGAAGTAGTAACTTTCTTTCGGCAAGATACGATGCACAACTATGGTGTATGACAATGGTAATGTAAACTTGTTGTAGTTTTGTGATTATGGTAGTAATATGAAATGAAACAAAACTGTATACAGGGATCCTACCAAGAAGTATTTGTTTGTGGCTGGAACTTGTAGCAATTATTTAGCTCGAAGACGATAAGAAGAACAAAGCAGTAGTAGAATAAATGAAAACAATCAAGGGTTTACAGACACTCTTATCATTTTTGCTGCTCCGCGCACATAAGCTCCCCAGTGTAAGTTCTCCCTCAAACTTCAACAGTCAAAGATCAGACTTTTAATGGTATGCTACTGATAATTTCTGCAAAGCAGGAGAGATAAATAATTCTTGTGGCCGCATGTTTTAAGGTTATAATGCACGTGTTAAGCACATCAGGTTAAACGGTCTCTAAGATGCTTGGGGCTTTGGACACAAGGACCAGTAGCTCTGCATCACTTATTCAACAGATTTCACTGCCCGTGACCGAGATTGAGAAAATCGTATGTTGTGGTTTTGTTGTTTGAGAATTGGCATCCTAGTTGCTCTTTTACCAAACTTCATGTTTATGAGTAGTCTACTTTAGCACTTTTAGTTACACTTTTACCAAACTTTATGTTTGTGAGAAGTCGTCTTTCAGCACCACAAATATCGTTTTTTAATTTTAGAAAGCCCTTTAGATAAATCAAGTGATATTTTAAATAACAACAAAACTGTCTCGCACAGCTACGCTGGAAGGCAACAGGTGTGAGGCTTTTCCTGCGGTGCTGTAGCACCTTCAGACAAGCTAAGTGGCAGGTGTACATAAGCTCTTCCCCACAAAACTTGTATCGTTTACATGTGGGCACTGGATGGCCACACGCCAGCTTGAAGGAACGGCTGATGCCGACATTGATGAACAAACTTCAAGTAGCATATGCTCACCAGCACATGCCAGCTTAGAATATGTCTCAAAGAACATGTGGTGGTGACGTGCTCTCTGTTGTACTACAACTTGTGCCCACCGCCAATGTTTTTCTGCCAAGCAGGCACCCAATGTCACGTGCTTGATGTGTTTCTGTGTGTTTTATGCCTTGCAGTGTGCGCTGCTGGGTATGGATCCTACAGTGCCGGAGCGTGTACGACATGTGCAATCGGCTACTACTCCACAGGTGGCAGTACCGCAGCATGCACAGCCTGCAGTAGCACGTTGACCACTACCTCCACTGGCGGGACCTCGTCTGCGGCGTGTAATGGTAAGCAGTGGCTTGCCTGCGAAATGCTGGGCATGGTGTATGGCAGTTGCAACTGCAAACTGCCATGACCACATGGGGCGATACTTGCAAGGCGTCACTAGCAACATCATCGACTGTTGCTGTCGGCCACCTGTGCTGTGCTTTGGCCGTGCAAGGTGCGCACATCATGCACCAGCGTCATTTTCCTTTCCTTGTGTGAGTCAAGGCACTCGGCAATGCACTGCATGAAGTAGGTGCAGCTGCGCTAGTGCAGGCGGTGCATGTTGGTTGTTCTAGCACGGTGCCCGGCGATGGTGTTTGTTTTGATGCTGCCTTTAATAGAATGGATCATTTCTTTCTCATTGAGCTATGTCATGTCCATTTTCTGCACCTCAAGAAGTTCCTGTGACTCCAGGAGTTACCTGGGCATGTGCAGCAGAGCAGCACCGCTGCACAACAAACGCCAGCTGTCAAATATCCTGCATCACACTTCCTGTGCCATAGCGAGTGCCCTGGCTGAGGGGAAAAAAAAAAGTTGCAGGGCTGCACCACTGGCACCTGTCAGTGGCTGGCGGTGCGCCCCTGGCTGGCGGTCGTACAACTCGACACATTGTGCTAAGTTGAACACATGGTGCATTTGTCAACTCCCGTGAACCTGGCATCAGTCTGCAAGGCAGGGTATGGCACCTACTCTGCCGGAGCATGCACAATGTGTGCGATGGGATATTACTCCGCCGGAAGCACCACAGCAGCATGCTCGGCCTGTAGCACAAGCGTGACAACGGCATCAACTGGCTCAACGTCTTGCACAGGTGAGATAGCTCTGATGTTGTACCCCACAGCCAACGATGACAGTTGACTGTCACAGTGCTGCGGAGCAGGTGTGCTGGTTGGTGTTGGGCATGCCGTTGCTTCGGTGCGCAAGAATGCACTTATGCTGAACATGTGCCCTTTCTGCGGCTGGTGGTGTCACACGCGCACTTAGTGACATGCGCTCGGTGAAGCCGTCCATGATGCATTCGGGGGAACATCAATGGACCTCGTGCGCTTTGTCCAAACTTGTCTGTTTTGCCTGTTTGGTGGATCCGCGCGACGTGCTCCCACTGGCAGTATGCGCCGCTGGGTACGGCAACTACTCTGCTGGAGCCTGCACCATCTGTGCCCAAGGCACTTACGCCGCAGCGGGTGGCGCGGCTGCTTGCACGGCATGTGGCACTGGGCTTTCGACGGCCAGCACCGGGTCAAGTTTGTCCTTACAGTGCAGCGGTAAGGCACACTGTGTTGCTGTTACATGCTGGTTAAAGAGGCAGTGCGCCAACTCAGAACAAAAGAGTGGAAGCCAGCACCTGAAGCGGCATCAGCGCCACTTTTAAATTACTTGCAACTGCATGGTGATGGCGTACATGGCGCGGCGTGTGTTGCAGCCATTGTGGCTGCTGTGTAGTGACAAGTGAGGTGGTGCTGCAACCCTCACTCTGTGTGGTCGCGACTCTTCGCACAGAGTCATTCACAGAGTTGTCCAGTAGTTGCTGGAACATCTCAGAGCCTTTTTTTGTGTCATGTCGCATTGTACCATGCCAACCATTGCAATGATTCCTTCAGTCTGTCATGAGCTGGGCAACCACTGCCCAGGCAACTTGTACCCCTGCAGCACAGGCGAACACCATTGTGCCTGAAATGCAGTCATCTTCATGCCTTGTGCCATGTCACTCAACTGCGGCAGGCATGGTCATCACGTGTCACTTTTGCAGGAGGGGTGTGTGTGTGTGACTGCTGTCCTCACGCTGTGCCCCATTGCTCCACTTGCCCAGTGTGTGCCGCGGGGTATGGCAGTTATTCCACTGGGGCCTGTACCGTCTGCGCAGTGGGCACATATGCGGCGGTTGGGGGCACGGCTGCTTGCACTGCATGTGGCACTGGGCTTTCGACGGCCAGCACCGGCTCGTCTTCCTCAACACAGTGCAATGGTGAGGCTGTCACACCTGCTCGAAGTTGGTTCTCGACCGCTTCACCCAGTCGCCCTGGACATTGAAACCAAAATGATGTGTGATGCGAACGGCCGAATGCCACATAACGTCGTCATGCTGGTGGCATACTGTGTGTGTGTCCGTGACAGTGTCGCACAATGTTCATACAAGGTCTGGCGGTACAGTATGATAATCTTAGGGCGCAGCTGTACGTATAGGACGCAGGATCCATATCGGACCAATCATTTATGCTCTGCATTGCCATCTTGTACAAATGTGCTGTTGCGATCCTCAGCGTGCGCATCCGGGTACGGGACCTACTCTGCTGGAGCTTGTACCATCTGTGCTCAAGGCACTTACGCCGCAGCGGGGGGCACGGCAGCCTGCACAGCCTGTGCTAGCAGTGTGACCACCTCTAGTACAGGGTCTTCATTATCTTCCCAGTGCAGTGGTGAGTGTCATGCGCCGTTTCAAGTGTGTGCGCTCGTGAGTGTGACATTGTTCATGAGGTGACCCATGACATATTCAATCATGGTGCAACTGGAGTAGCAGTGACCATTCACGGCGGGCCAGGCGTGATCACACCCTCCACAAGCTGATGCAATTTCATCACGAGTGTTAGTTCCCTGACTCACACATGGTTGCCGGCCTGTGTTGCCATGTGTGCTGCTCGTGCTATCGTGTGCAGTGTGCGCGGCAGGGTATGGGTCGTATAGTGCTGGAAGCTGTACCCAATGCTCCACAGGATCCTACTCTGCAGGTGGCAGCACCGCGGCATGCTCTGCATGTGCAGCGGGGGTCACCAACACGGCTGCTGGCAGTACCTCCTGCCCAGGTGAGCTGCCTGAGCTACCACTATCGAGATCGGGCATAACCCACAGCGTGCACTACACCCTGCAATTTGCACAGATTGCTGAGTGTGGTTTGTGACGAATCATCATGGCACCCAATGACAGTCACTGGCCATGTTAGTACCGATTGGTTTGGTGCACATCAACCTACGTTCCGCTTTGCTGCTGTGCGACCCTCTTCTGAATCAGTGTGTGCTGCCGGGTATGGTAACTACTCTGCTGGAGCCTGCACCATCTGTGCACAAGGCACCTATGCAACCGGCGGGACCACTGCCACCTGCACAGCCTGCGGGACAGGGCTGTCGACGGTCAGCACAGGCTCCTCATCATCCGCGCTGTGCAGTGGTAAGTGGAGGTGCAAAGTTGAACATGGCATTCCATATTTGCGTAATGTTTGGCGTCCTGCACACTCAGTGATCATTCTTGGCAGTCAAAACCAGCACACTTGTCCGGTGCATTGTGCACCCCGGAGTCACGCAATGCCATGCATTGCTTCGCTTACCCCGCTTTCATAATTGTCAGTTTGTGCGGCGGGGTATGGATCCTACAGTGGTGGAGCGTGTACGATATGTGCTGTGGGCAACTACGCCGTGGTGGGCACCACTGGGGCCTGCACAGCCTGCAACACCGGCCTTGCTACCACATCCACTGGATCCACATCATCAGCATCATGCAACGGTGAGCACCCACACGAGCCCCCGCACTGTGGCCCGCCTCTGGTGTGGCACAATACTCGGCTGGCCACGTGCACAACATGCAGCTGCTGCAGACTTCTGACGGCAAGCATGCACCACCCAACGCCCACATGTCACCAACACTAACCCATGTGCCGCCATTTACCTACCTGCTGCTTTTCTCAGTGTGCGCATCCGGGTACGGTACCTACTCTGCCGGAGCTTGCACCATCTGTGCTCAAGGCACTTACGCAGCAGGGGGGACCGCAGCAGCCTGCACAGCCTGTGCCACCAGTGTGACCACCTCTGCTACTGGGTCCTCATCGTCGTCTCAGTGCAGCGGTAAATGCCATGTGCCGTTTCAAGAGTGTGCGCCACGAGTGACATTGTTCGCGCAATGTGCCCATGGCGTTACCTTGAATAGCAGTGACCTTCATGGTGTGCCATTCGTGCTCACACCCCAGGTGCACAGCCTGTCAGTGAGGCAAGTTCGTTACCAGTGGTACTCTCTGACGCACATGTGATTGCCGGGCCTGTGTGTGAATGTCACAATGTGCGCTGTTGGTGCTCTCTTCCACAGTGTGCGCGGCAGGGTACGGATCCTATAGTGCTGGAAGCTGTACCCAATGCTCCATAGGATCCTACTCTACCGGTGGCAGCACCGCGGCATGCTCGGCATGTGCGACGGGGGTCACCAACACGGCTGCTGGCAGCACCTCCTGCCCAGGTGAGAGGTTGTTTCCGAGTTATCACTCTTCAAATCCAATGGAGCCCATCGCGTGCCCCGCACCCTGCAGGTTGCACACAATTTGATGGCTGTGCGCCCTCCCTGATCACTGATCCCATCATCACGGCGGTAACATAGCCATGTGCACTGACCATGGTACCGTCGTTTCCGTCGGTGCACGTCAACCTGTGCTCGGCTCTGCTGCTGTGTGACCCTCCCTCTTCAGTGTGTGCTGCTGGGTACGGCAACTACCCTGCTGGAGCCTGCACCATCTGTGCACAAGGCACCTACGCGGCCGGTGGTACCACTGCCACCTGCACGGCCTGCGGGACAGGACTGTCGACGGCCAGCACAGGCTTCACATCATCTGCACAGTGCAATGGTAAGTGCAGGCAAGCTGCAACGTGATAGTCCGCATTTGCAGAGTGTTTTCATGTGGCAAGCGGGGCGTCCGAGTGGGCAGGCCGGCCCGCCATAGGATATACCGCCGTCTGGAGTCCCTACCTCATGTCGCGCACGCCGTGACCCTGTCCAATTTGACTGATTCTCGTGCAGCAGAAACCACCACCTGTACAGTCCATCATGCGGATGCACGACTGACTGCACCCACTCTTTGTGGTTCGTGCCTGGGATGTGCTTCAGTGTGCGCTGGTGGCTACGGTAGCTACAGTGCTGGAGCGTGTACGATGTGCGCTGTGGGTTACTACTCCGCAGTGGGAAACACAGGGGCCTGCACAGCCTGCAACACCGGCCTTACTACCACAACCACTGGGTCCACATCGTCGGCATCGTGCAACGGTGAGCGCTACTTGAGCTTCCGCACTGTAGCCGGCCTATGGTATCCCACAATGTTCTCAGGCATGCTATGCTATTATATTACACATACAATCAGCATTGCTTCTGTACAATGATGCCATGGTTGCAGGACATGGTGTCATGTCAGTGGCATGACGTCATGAGAGTCATCTTCGTGCCTTGTGAACCATCATGCATAGGTGGTCCATATTGTTGTTGTGCTGAGCACGGTTCACAGACTTTCAGTCCAAACGGGCATTTACTTCACAATTCACTTCAATGGAACGATGACTTCAACTTGACTTCAGATGCTGAGCACGCTGTACGAACTTCAAGTCCAAATGGAGATGAACTTGCATAACTTCAACAAAATGATAAGTACAGCACAACGTGCCCCACCACATGACCGCCCATCATGGCTCATAAGGCATCTATAATGATTGTACTCACAATGCTGTCATACAGCCGACATGATATGACATGATATCCACCTGCTCGTGTGGCATGGCTCCATTGTCCCGGTACATACATATAGGCAGCGATGCCGTCGTCCTGTGCTATAACATGCTCCAGGCGTTTCATGATAAGCGTGCAACACCCCCGGACCCACTGCTAGGTAACGCGACACTTCAGTAGTGCAACGAATATGACCTTCAATCACATGCGCCACGATCATACAAACGCTTTGCTTTCTTCAGTGTGCGCATCGGGGTACGGGGCCTACTCTGCCGGAGCTTGCACCATCTGTGCTCAAGGCACTTACGCCGCAGCGGGGGGCACGGCAGCCTGCACAGCCTGTGCCACCAGTGTGACCACCTCCGGTACTGGGTCCTCATCGTCGTCCCAGTGTAGTGGTGAGTGCGCACGGCATACGTCGCTTCAGAACCCAGGGCCTGCGCGCCGTTGCATGGTCATCCGGTGTACGCTAGTCCGTACTGAGTCTGATGTAGTGGCATTATTGCGATGGCCGTCATTCCATCATGCGGATTCTGGACTGACGGATGCACCCCACACTTGTAAATGTGTGCCTGGGATGTGCATCAGTGTGCGCTGGTGGCTACGGTACCTACAGTGGCGGAGCGTGTACGACATGTGCAGTGGGTTACTACTCCGCAGGGGGGACCGTTGGGGCCTGCACATCCTGCACCACTGGCATAACTACAACATCAACAGGCTCAACATCATCTGGTTCGTGTAATGGTGAGCTCATTCAAAACTTGGCGCTTGCGCGCGACCATGGCGAGGCCGTGCTGTGCACGGTGTGTAACGTTTGGGGTAGCGGCACAGCACACCGCACCTCAGAGTCTGCGCCATGGCACAGAACGGGCACTGTGACGGCTTGCAGGTTACCCACAGCCAAAGTTGAGGCTGCAGGTACCTGTCATGTCCGTCCTGCACAACTCACAAGGTCGCCCTCTGCACCAGGCCCTGCTGTGGTCACTCGAGTACGCTTTGCAGCAAGTCATCTTGCACTAGCATACGCATGCAAGGACTGCCAGAACCTGTTGCACTTTCTACAGACACTGGAAGCAGATCGTGTGCGTACCGTGCCATGATTGTATGCACATGTGTGCACCGTCTGCTCATGCCACTGAGTACAGCATCTCCATTCCCTGGTCACAGTGCATGTCCGAGTCACCTTACACCTTTCGACAACACGGCGCGGCAGAGATGGTAGGTGGTGACAGCCCACCAGTGCCACAAAGGAGACACCCCAATGAGCTGCCTGTGCTTGCTGTGTTCCTGCGTGTTGTGTGCCTGGTAGTGTGTGCTGCTGGCTACGGGACATACAGTGTCGGAGCGTGTACGATATGTGCAGTGGGCTACTACTCCACAGGTGGCAGTACCGCAGCATGCACAGCCTGCGGTACCACTGTGACCACTGCCACCACGGGCGGGACCTCATCGGCAGCGTGTAGTGGTAAGAACCTGCTTGCCTAAGGCACATCAGGAAGCCAGCGCTGCCTGCTACCGCCGTCTGGGCAGATGACAGCACAGGGACCAGTTGCAGCATCGCCGATTTGCGGCCACCTTCATGCCCTGCTGCAGCCCTGGGGCGCATGCACACACACATTTGAAGGTCGATTTCGCACTGTGTTGAAATTGGTGGACTTTGGCAATGCTTCAAGCAGGTCATTGGCCATGCGCACAGCGGGTGCTTGCACGCATGGTATAACACCGCAACCATTTGCTTCAGAAACCAGTGCCACCACGCCAATACACGCTGTCGTACTGTCTGCTTTGGCCAAGTCGTGCGTCTGCATCAGCAGCAGCTGCCGGCTGCCACAGACGTTCGTGGCTGCTGCCTGCGCGCCCCTTGTCAGCAGATCAATGATGACCTATCATGCGACGCACATGCCATTTCCTGCCATCCTGGTGTCAGTCTGTAAGGCAGGGTATGGCACCTACTCTGCCGGAGCATGCGCAATATGTGCGGTGGGATACTACTCCGCTGGAAGCACCACAGCAGCATGCTCGGTCTGTGGCGGAAGCGTAACCACAACATCAACTGGGTCAACCTCTTGCACCGGTGAGGCAGCGCTTTCTCTCTTGGACCAGTGGCACTATCGATGATTTCGCAGCTTCTGCAGGGCGGGTGACACTGTGTTGCGCAGTAACGGTATCAGGTAGCGACATGTCTGTGACTAGTGGCATGTGCGTGCCGACATGCATTACCTTTGCACATGTGGGCTGTGATACTATGTTACGAATGGTACCTTCATACTTGTATTACTGCCTGGCGTGTCATACATGACCTGCGCGATCTCCGGTTCCGTGCATAAACACTGGCAGTGGTGTCGCACTGACTACTGGTCCTCTCACTGAGCACACACTTGGTTGGCTGACTTCTGGTGTGTGTATGGCTGCACATACACACCTGTGCAGTTTGCGCGGCAGGGTACGGATCCTACAGTACTGGAAGCTGTACACAATGCGCCATAGGATCGTACTCTACAGGTGGCAGCACTGCGGCATGCTCGGCATGTGCGACGGGGGTCACCAACACGGCTGCTGGCAGCACCTCCTGCCCAGGTGAGACATGCAGTTTTGGCCGGCATATGTACACACGTGGGCATGATGCCGCTCAGTGCTACATCTAGTTGCTGCATGCGTGCAATGCCATGTGTTTCTGGTGCTTGTGTGACAGCCTGCATGGAGGCCAGGCCCCACCGACACAGCAGATGGCATTGCGTGCTATTTTGATGCTTTCATGTTTAGAGTCTGTATACTATATTATCATGTGGTGACAGAGCATTCAGTGACCATGTCATTCTGGTCCGTGACCCGCATTTCTCTGCACATGTCCATCTGTATGAAGCACCTCTGCCATGCCGTGTCAGAAGACGCGCTTGCCATACCATGTCATTGGTTCAGTAACCGCATTGCTGTGCGCACGGCACCCTGTGTTCCGCTTTGCTGCTGTGCGACCCGCTTCTGAATCAGTGTGTGCTGCTGGGTATGGCAACTACTCTGCTGGAGCCTGCACCATCTGTGCACAAGGCACCTACGCAGCTGG
>JAULBY010002448.1:0-26806 GCA_032358315.1 Ophiocytium majus
CCTGCACATCAAGGACACTCCCTGGCCTGCTGGCCAGCCCCCAGCAACATGTCCCAGGTGTGTCTCTCCATGCACTCATGGCTGCTGCTCTGTTGCTGTCTGTTTGCTTCTGCTCTGCCCACCTCACAATCCTGCTACTAACAACAGCCGCAGCATCCGATAGCGTTAACCTGCTTCATTATGGTCAATGGTCATCAGACGGGCGGGCCGGATTCTTGATTGTTTCCCCCCCTTCCTGTTAGATGTCCACATTTAGGTTGCTGTAAACCTCATGTGATAAGCCAGCAGGTGCACCCATGTGCCGCGCTGAGCAACATGCTGGAAGCACCATCCACCCCACCGATGCGCACAGGGGCCGGGAGGACCTTGATGGACGATTTCTGGAGGCCCATCGACGTTCCTGCTCAGCCTAGGCCCATTTCAGCCGAATCGCCTCTGTTGTCGAGTTCTGAATTATGTGTTGCTAATTAACGCGCTACATGACACTGCCCAGTCGCGCAAAAAAAGGCAATCCACCTGCCTGGCCACGGAGTAAGGTTTAACGGTGCCACTGCTGGAAGGCTTGAGGCAGCAGCCTGCAAACTGGACAGTTTCCTGTCCTCTTTCCCCTGTTTACAAACAGTCAACACGCAACATGTCTGGAGCACAAGCACGGCATGATATTGATGACACTGCTCTGAATGCCGGGACACCAAACGAAACCCACCTGCAATGCATAACTCCCGTGCCTCCCAGCACAGCGAGAAACAGAGAAATCCTGCCACGTGCAGAACAGCAGACGGTGAACACAAAGTAGACCCGCACAAACGAAGGCGAAGCAGAACAAAAAGCGCGCTCAAGCAGCCTGGCAAGCTTGTGGTGGAATCAGACAAAGGTTTCGGTGTCTATTATGGTGTGGTAAACATATTGCGATGGTGCTGTGCTGCTGCCTTACGCGCGCACACATGTAACGACGGGATCTTCAGCGCGCTGCCGCTTTGGCCCCTGCCCGCATAATGATGCCTCACAGGCATCTGCGTAGGCAGGTGGCGGCGGCAGCAGAAGCGGTTTCGCCACTGTGTCGCTGTGGCAGGTCCGGTACAGGGGCTTAACCCCTGAGCTAACGCGCTGGACAGCTCTTCCGCTGCCCCGGATGACCGATGGCCACCACTCATTACACGGGCCGTTTGCACCATCTTGCTTACCGCCGTGTGCACCCAACAGTGCGCCACCGCCAGGTAGCATGTGCGCAACAAACGAGCCGACGCAAACGTTGCCGCTGCCGGCGATGGTGGCAGCGACCTCAGCTTCTGGTGTTGTGCCCATGTCGAAGCTCCACGCCAGCTGCAGGCCCGCCCACTGCTCCGGTTTGAGCTCCATGTTGCCTGCCACCATGAGGCAGTCCGGCGGCAGGCGCGGTTCAAGGTCTGGGAAGTCGTCGGTCCACATGAGCACCGCATCCAGGCGCCATGGCACAAACCGCGGCGGCAACGCGTTCGGCCAGACCTGCTTGATGCGGTCCTGCGCCGCCGCTGCCACCTCAGGCATCGCCTCGTTGCAGCCGAGGGAGCCCATCATCTCCATTGCCACCACGGTCGGTGGCACGTAGCGAATGGATTTCGTCCGCTTCCAGGGTTTCCGTGTGGTGACGTCGCCCAGGCACACGCACACGCCCAGTGGTGCGAAGTGCCGTCGAAGGTGCAGCACTGCTGATTTGTTGTGTTCGATGGCGGTGATGCAGTTGGTGTCGATGCCGGCCCTTATGGCCGCTGACACGATGCCTCCGTGGCCGGCGCCAATGACCACCACATGCTGGCGCTGCTCGGGTGCCAGCGCCTCAAAAGCACGCTGGTATGCCATGTACTTGTACGTGGCGGTGCCCATCATTTCATACCAGCCTGTGGGCACCTCGAACACTGCAGGCGCCCAAGGGAACTCCAGCCGAATGGTGCGATCTGGAAGTATGTGCGCAGCTGCTGTAGCGCAGGGCTGCTGCGGACAGCAAGCACCAACAGCGGCAGCAAACACCAAAAACATCAGAATGTGGCCGTCACATGAGACTGTACATGGCAGCACCAACACCCACCACGCTGACTGCAGCAGTGCATGTTTGTGCCAGCCGACTCCACAAGTGCAAAGTACGCACCTGGTGCACCAAGGCATTGCTGCTGCCAACCCCGCCCGGCTTGCGCTTCCTGTCACTGCTGAGCTCCGTGTCGCTGCTGCTGCTGCTGCTGCTACTGCTCTCGTCAGTAAGCTGCTCCTGGTTCGTGACAGGCAAGGCCCGCGCCATTGAGGTTGCTCCTTCCAGCTGCTGTCGCTGGCTTGCAAGAAGAGGCGTGCTGATGGCCCCGTCGCCGCTGCTGCATGTCGCTGCCAACAGCAGCAAGGGCACCAGGTCCGTGCTGCTGATGGGCTGCACAGGCTTTTTGCACGGTGCCGCAGGTGCTACAGCCACGCACGCCGGACCAGCAGCTTGCTGCCCGCTCCATTGATGCTGCTTCGGCTGTCGTTGTACTATGTGCACCCTTCTAATTGGGGACGTGATGGTCGTGGCGGCGCTGTGCTTGGCCGGCCTCCTGTCTGCTGCGTGGGAGGGCCCTCCTGTTTCACCAGCAACATGGGGCGGTGGCCGGGGAGGTAGAATTCTAATTCTAAACTTGAGCACAGCGCCAGCGGTGGGAGCCTCCCGGCATTGCACCGACGCCATCTCAGTCACTGCGCCGCCCCACCCGCCCGCGGCAGCGCCACTGCTGTGCCCCGTCGCTAGGCGGCGCGCCGAGTGCGGGGGGCGCATGTGTTGTGAACGTGTGTTTTGACGCCACGAATAAATAATTACGTCATGTTTGCTGAGCACACTGTGTGCGGTACACAAGGGGACACACTTTTTGAACAAGGAGGCATCAGAAGCGCACAGAGTTTGCACCACCTGTGAGGCACATGTCAGTGTGATGTATTCTGCATTGCAATGTGCTTTAATGACATCAGGTACCATACCGTACCATAATAACTGCAATGCTCGGCATGGACTACGGCTGTGATGATGGCACGTGGAACACCCGTGTGCACATGCTGCGGCACATGCAGGCGCGCTGCCAGCTCAAAGGGGCAGTGCCGCACACAGACCCCTACTGCGTCCCTAGACACGTGGCACTGCACCATCCATAAGCACCTTCTCCGCGACACCTGCCATGCCCATGGTCGCAAAAAAGTTGTCCCTGATAAATGCGCCCACAGGCCCATCAAGAGTTTCCAGGCCACCTAGGAAGGCACTCTTGGCCAGCAACGAGGCCACCACAGGCTTGCGGGCGCGCTCGTAGCTGCTGACAGCCTCACGCAGGCTGCCGAACTGCCCCCCCTTGAGCGCACTTAGCCGCTGCGCCAGGCAGTATGCGTCCTACAGCACGCAAAGCAAACATGCACAGCAGACGAAGGAGACACGTGATCACTGGAACTGAATGTCAACACCGCAACGCGACATGGCAACCGAGGTACACAGCCTCAACCGGATGTAGCAATCAAGCGCGGGCGCACCTGCACGGCCTGGTTGGCGCCCTGCCCAAGTGTTGGAGGCATGGCATGCGCACTGTCGCCCAGCAGCACAACCCTGCCATCATTGCTGCTCCACCGTGATAGCGGGTTGCGGTACCGTATGCCAACCTGCGCAGTGGCCAAATGCAATGCTGTCAGCAACTTGACACCAGAGGCATCGTGCTGCAAAAGCGGCAACATACCACCCACTTACCGGTGACCATAGCATGCCCTCTCATGTGCATGGCGTCTGTTGCTTGCTGGAACATAACGCACTTTCAGCGGCAGACATGACCAGTTGGTGTGCCAGGCCAGCACAGGCGCGTATGCTTGAACTATGTATGATTCACACTGGCAATGACATCAAACGCCTGTGTCTGCTGGCTGCCAACCAGCCTAAGGGGCACAAATGCCGCCCCACACAAAAAACGGATATCCACTCGTGGCTTACCTGGAAAAAGCGGTGTGCTCCTTGCGCCACACGGAGCACCTCATCCGGAAACCCTTTTTCCTCCAGGCGTGAAATGGATGCACTCTGCACATTGGATGCCTCCTGCCACCCTTCATTCTCACCCATGGCCTGCTGGGTGTCCATTGTAACCATAACAGCCATATCATACCTCCGGCCGCCGATGCCACCATAAGTTGCTGTCAGCGAGTATGTGTTCCCTGTGCAGAAACCGACAGCAGCAAGGTGCAGCATCGATGTGCATATTTGCATGCTATGCGCGACCATAGCTGAGTGCACTTGTTTGGATGCATGATGTACTTCAACTTTCTAGCTGGTAGGTGTAGTAGCACCACCGGTACACGGCAAGGTTTGGACCACAGCAGCATTGTCAGTGTGCTGTCTTGGAACCCTTCACAGGTGCTATCATGCATATTCGCTGAGAGGTCCGTCACTGCCATTCTTTGTAATTGGCGTTCTTGCATGCAGTGCTTGCAATAATCAGCAGATCTGGCCCTTCACAAATGCGTTCAGGCTGCCGACCGCCCAAAACAGTATGTGGCACGGCACTCACCCCCAAACCATTGGTGCATCTCGTTGTCCGCACCAGCAGGCCGGCTTCCGGCCTCGCCAACACCCATTGTCAACCTCAAACCAGAGTCAAAAGCCGGTGAGCTCTCCGAGCCGGATACAGCAGCCTGCATGCACGGCGCGGCAGTAAGTGTGGTGCTCATGGTTAGTGCGGGCTGCAGCAAGTACTCGAAAACATGGTGAGCCGCACATGTTTGCAAGTCTACACCAAAGGACCTGAAGAGGGCCGCTGGCGCCTGCAATGTGGAAGACGGAGTGTGCCTGCGTATCTGCTAGTAACCCATAACTTACCTTTTTCTCCAACACATTGGCACACACGCACACTCCGTTTGCATAGGGGAGCAGGCGGGGTGGAAGTAGCAGAGACAGGCGGGGGGGGGGCGCACCTGACACACAGGCATAACCTAACGCATGCCCGCACCCTACCAGCAGTACACACTTGCCTTCAGGGGTGACGAGCCAATGCCTTCGGCACCAATAACCATGTCCCAAGGCCCAGATGGTGTTGACCCGTCAGCAAAAAGCAGGGAAATGCCATCGCTGGTAGAGTCTAATCCAACAACTTCCTTGCCCATATACAGGCACTGCTGAGTTGGCAATCGTGCCAATAGCATTTGTTGCAGCCGGTCGCGCATGATTGTGTAGAACTGTGCACAGCAACATGTAGGTCATGACAGGAGCAAGCGTGGTGCAGCCTGTGAGGACAGTGGTGGCATTATGGGTGATGCACACACTGCAATGCGCACGCATGTGCACACATGTGTGGTACATTAAGACATGCTATAGTCAGCTATGAAAAGCTCTAGAGAGACATTGTGGCAGGTTGAAGTACCAACACAGCCGCAGCTACAAAGATCTGACTATAGCCAGGCTAAGCTAGCCGACCCCTCGAGGTTGCGCTGGTGCTCAGCAGCCTGCAACCGCAATTTGAACCTTGTTTGGTGCTGCGTCATCGACTCACTTTCATGTCAGAAGCAGCCAGCCCTTCCGCTCGCCTGCGCTTATTGCACGCCTCCACCACATCCAGATCCAGCAGCATCCGCCCGCTCACTGCCCTAGTCACCACCCGCTGCATGGGCAGCGCAGCCTCGGCCAGATCGTCCTCGAACCCCAGGCGACACAGAATTGAGGCACCACTGTTGAGCTGCAGGCCACCACCCGCACCCGGCTGCAACGTGGCCGGCGACCTCTCGAATATGGCAATGTCTTGCACGCCTGTGTCCAGCTGCCGAAGCGCGTGTGCCAGGGTGAGGCCGCCAGCTCCAGCGCCAACAATTGCCACCTTCAGAGCATGAGTCAGGGGGGCGAGGAACACGAGCAGAAGAGGCACCAACACAGGGCTGCAGCACCAGCACATGCGGACGGGATACCGGCCACCAGCTGGTGCTGCTCTAGTTGGTGCCTTCATGCCTGATGCCGGTGCCTGGTCGCAGGCGCCCCGCACACACAGCTCAGTGTGATTGAGCATGCTGCCTTGAAGTTGCAAGTTGCAGTTTGCTGACATGTTGCAGTTCAAAAAAATCTGCAAGGTTTTTTGCCTAACCAAGTGTGCAACGCGACGCAGCAGGAGCTGGGCAGCAGGTGGGGGGCGCGGCGTAGATCCTACCACTCCACGGCAGCTAGGGAATTGTCCGTCAGCTTGAGGTGTGCGAGGTTGCACAAGCATGGCGCACCCGCTGGCGCTGGTGGACCGAAACAACGTGGGCGAGGATCATGACCAGCAGCAGGAGCAGGAAGAGGAGGAGGGAGTCGGTGACTCCCAGCAGGGGGTTGACGAAGAGCAGGTGGAGGGAGGGGTGATGGAGGGCGAGGAGGAGCTCAGCATCCAGCCCATAGGCGACGCAGAAGCGGAGGAGGCAATCAAAACAGACTTGCACGGCTACCTCACCTCGTGAGTGGAGTCCGCGGCCTGCGGCAGACTCTTGCTGCGCGCCGGAACAATGCTCGCGCGCTTTGTTAGGAATTTCGGAGCATTTTCGATGAAGCACACGTCGAGGGCCCGCTGGTACGCCGTGTTTCCTGCACTGGGCAGGTTGACAAACGCCGCCCACTCACCAGGAACCGCCCCTGGTGTCTGTGCATGCAGGTGCATGGCGCCGCTCATTGAAGACACTGTGGCAGTCATATTCAACTTCAGGAGCAGCATTGCCGAGCTTGGCGAAAGCATCGAGCACCAGCGCGCCAGTACCAAACGCAAGCGCGAGCAGCTCAGCCATACCCTTGGACAGGTGGGTGCTCGCTTACAGGGCAAGCCCTGGGGCTTCACTCGACATCATGAATTCCCCTGCCATGGACTGCAGATACCCACTGAGGGCACAATTTACCTCAAGGGTTCCTGTTAGCTAAATAATTTCGATGTCAGGTTGTAGGTTCTGGGGGTTTCGGTGTGGGTTCGCAGTAGTTCAGAGGTGTTTGCAGTGGGTGTGCGCAATATGAACCACTTCATGTCAGAAGTACCTCGTTTCGGCTCCAGCTTGATTTCGTATAGCTGTTGCAGGCGTGATGGCTACAGCCTGAGTGCTGGCAGAGCAATGGTGGTGCCCATTCACACGCTTACAATTGCTGAAATGCCGCAGGCGGGTGTGTAGGCCAGCCATACGCACCTCCAGGTCATGTAGGTTTTTTACCGCTGGGACCGGACTTCTGGGAGCATGCCGTCACTGCACATGTACATAGTGAATGATGGTCAGTGAATGGTAGTCCACATTTGCTAGCTGCAGTGGCCAGTCTTTCAAGAAAAAGGTGCAATAGTGCACTTTCTAAGCAATGGTGGTTTGTTTTCAATATCAAACAGCTTGATTGCAAAGTAAGCCGATCAGAACAGCTTTTAGTACCTGCCACGCTCACAATATGTTTGTGTGGTAGGTTTTGAACTTGCCACAAAATCTGTTTTCCGCCAGCATTCAGCATCTGCCAATGAGTCCCAATGGAGGCTCCTGCTGCTGTGGCTCTTAGCTTTGGTCACATGTGTCTTCCCTTGCATCATGTATTAACTGACATGTTGAGTTTTATAAAATAGTGTACAGCCACTTGAAAAAGGTATGGCGGTGGCGGCATACTGTAGGTGCGCGTGGTTGTATGACACTTTCTTCAGCCTCCTACCAAGCAGCAGCACGCGCGCTATCCTGCCCTTGGTTGTTGCAGACGTGGAAGATGATACAGCCGGTGCAGGCTGTGGCCATGAACATGCGCGCTGTCAACCAGCTTGCTGCTGGCGATGCAGCGCTAGATGGCGGCGATGCAAGGCATGAGCACGCCCCCACCGCCACTGTCGGTGCCAGCGCCAACAATGAAGGGGATGTGCCCGGCCATGGCTCTCGCCCCCTGGGGAGGTTCAGCAGTGTGCCAGCTGCTGCTGCCGCGTCGGCGCGCTTGCACCGTCCTGGCTGGGGGAAGATGTCGCTGCAGCAGCCGCACAACGGCAGCAGCGATGACTTGGGCGACGAGGATGCAGGCGCAGGCGCAGGAGGCATGGAGCACGCAGGGGAGGGCTTGGTGCAGCCTGAGGACTCGTACTATGCTGGGGAGCCTGAGGATGACACCCAGGAGACACAGACAGCAAACCAACTGTACGACCGCTGAATGCGTTGTGCAACACAAGTCTCCCGCACTAGTAAGCACCCGTGCATCGTTGTATGCAGCCACCATCGATCTGCGCTGTGCGCGCGTTGACTGCCTGCGCATTGCCAAATCGCACACCAGGTGCTAGGGCATTGCATTCACCGGGGGGTCCTTCCATCCTTGAAACCCGATGGTCATGGCGATGGACACAGTGTGCATGGGTGACGTTTGCAGTGCCTGCATAGACCATTGCGCCACTAGGGCACATGCACTGGCGAAAGCTTGCCATTCGCTACCGCATGGTGCAACGCCAGCCAGCTGTGGTGTGGTGCATGCCGGGCAACGCAGCCGCTGCTGTGGCCAAGTTTGTGTGGCGGCCATTGCACACACCACATGTTGCAGCAGCGATTGCACATGACGCTTCGCAATTGAACCAGGCGCAATGGCTTTGCGGCAATGCACCAAGCACACAGGGCAAGTGGGCATTGCATGGCAACTCGGTTCTAGAGCATGAACACAAATGACACAACTGCGCCGTGGCACAAATGCGGCCCTGTCTGTTGTACTACCGTACAATATTTGATTTCCGTTGCACTGCTGCCTAATGCAATGCACACACACACACCCGGCGCTTTGGCACACCCGCAGCAGTATGTCACCTCTCTGTGTACAGTCCCCTAACCCCATGCCCACTGCCTGTACGGTCTGCCCAGTCATCCTCCCAGAATGAGCTGATGTAGGGCTTCTCAAAAACCCCTTCCATGTCCGGCGGGTGGTACCAGTAGTTGAATGCCATGTGCCCCGGGGAGTCTGGGGCTGCCATCTTGCTGTTGCTGTACGACGTCACCTCATGAAACCACCCCGCCGGCAGATACAGCATCTGGCCTGGCTCAAGCAGCACTTCACACCCATGGGTGCCCACAAAGAGTGGGAACCGCTTCTTGAGCTCATTGGGCTCTAGTGACAGGTCCACACGAGAGAAGTTGTCAGGTGGCGGCACATCCTCAGTGCCTCCAACCCGTTTGGCCGGCGTCCCGGCGTCGTTGCTGTCAGCCGCCTTTCTCTTCCCATTGCTGGCACGGTCTTTGCAGACGCCAGAGGCATCGCCAGCATCACTGCCGCTGGCGTCACTGGTGGCCGCTGCCTCATCATCACTCTCATCCTCATCTGAGGTGCGGTGTTCAGCCAGTGGGGGGTAGTCAGCAAATGAGGCTCCCTTTGGTGCCCCTGCACCACACTCTGCATCCAGCACAGCCTCCAGTGCTGCTTCCAGCGCATGCTCAGCGGCATCAAGCCTCGCCTGCATGACAGCAGTCCGGGCGACCAAATGGGCACAGCATGTGTTGGCATTTGCCAGTGTGCTTTACACCTCAAAAGAACACGAAAATACAGCCCATGGCAATTTTTTCTGGGACAGTTTGGTGCTTCACGCTGCTCTGGTGTTGCTTTATCAGGTGCGCGCACAATGGATGTATAGACTCTGATTTCAAGCGGCAGAACACAGATAGACCAGTGTGAGATGTGGAGGGGGCACGCTGACAAGTGCTTGAAATACTACAAGCAGAAAGAAGCCTTGCAGCACAAAACAAGGTACACACGGAAAACAGGCAGCAACCATGTCTGCATCGACTGCATGTCTTGCAGTCACACCTGCGCATCTGCTTCTCCGCGCTCCACTGCTGCTTCCGCTTCTGCAACCTGGGAGATGTGAGCAAGCGCACAGCAGCAGGAAGGAAGGGACCTTGCTGAAATGGCAGGTACTGAGCTTACATGCACTGCAAACGTGCAACCAGACAGCCGGCAGGGGCACAACACAAACCTGATCACCGCAGGTGTTCACAAATTTCAGTCACTGCTACTTAGCAAAACAGGTAACAACTGCACATGCCGGCGGCTGCAACACAGAGCATCTGCCAAGTATTGTGCACTCAAGCAAAACCACAGAACAGCCACTATAAAGCCACAGACTGAACAACGTCATGCTATTTACGATGAAGCCTCGAGCAAACACTTCAGATGGACTTGGTGGCTGTCCAGTGGTTTAAAAACAATATTGTTATGCCAGCCTCTTCAGCCAACAAGGTTGCCGGCCAACTCCTTCAAAGTATAAGGCATACCGTTTTGCCAATACCAGTGCATTACCTGTTTCGGTCATCAGCACAGGTACCAGAGGCATTACACCATAGGATGCACTTACCGGTACGAGTACCAGTACAGGGTGCAGTGTGTTGGTGCTTCAATGGTAGCAGTACCAGTGCCTGCCTGTGTGACAACCAAAAATTGGTACAAGTACCGAGCACCTGTCATCTGTTCTCAACCGACACCATTGCCGTCGCCCTCACACCGACTGACAAAAATTTGCTGTGTTTGTTTGTTAAGGGAAACTTGCTGGCACGTTTGTAACCGTCTTGATCCGAGGTAGTCGCCAGGGGCGGAAACTTGTTATCATTTATGGGGTGCCTCCCAGAGTGATGTGCCCCCCCAACATTTTTCGTTCTCAGCTTTGTAATGCTAGGGTACACCATTTATACATGCAGTTGGTTGACTGCCTCTCAAAGTAACAAGGTCTCCGCATTTATTTCGAAACCTCTACCAAAGTTTCAGCCCGGGAGACTACTTCAAACAAAACAAAACTCTACCGTGCACTACACATGCTATGCCCACAGTGCAGGGTGCACATGCTTGCATGATTGTGGCGTAGGCTGGGCTGAGGGCTAGGATGCCAAGTGGCTGAGTCCAGCATCAATCTTGCAGCCAAAGTGACTTGCATGCTACCAGCACAGCGTGCACCAGCGACAGGGCGGGACCATTGAGACAAGGATTGATGAGCTGTTGCCAGTCAGTACCAGTACCAGCAATTCCCAACCTTGTCAATACCCAGCCGGAATCAGTACCAGTGTTACTGAACCATGTCAGTACCAGTACAGTACATCAGTCGATCCTACCGGCACAGATATCGGTTTACAACCTCTGCAATATTG
Organism: Ophiocytium majus; assembly: GCA_032358315.1. Lineage (NCBI taxonomy): Eukaryota > Xanthophyceae > Mischococcales > Ophiocytiaceae > Ophiocytium > Ophiocytium majus. The sequence goes on from JAULBY010002448.1 coordinate 11,092, forward strand.
TGTGTGGGCAGTGCCAATGCTGTGACCTGCACCTGAGCAGCACTGCCGGAAAACAACTGCGGCACCCATGAAGCAATGCGAAAATGCTACCTCTGCAGCCGTTTACATGCATGTGTACTTCTGCCCGCAGTTTCAGCAAGGTAAAGCTGTATGCTTGGTGGCGTGGTCAAAAAGCAAAGCCAGGCAATGGAAAACACTTGTGTCATTTGTTCAACTTGCTGTCTCATGCCAACCATGCCGTTACCTCTGCCTCCAGCGCCGCCTGGTCCACCGCTGCAGCCGCAGCCACCGCCGCCTCCACATCTTCATCTGCGCCATCTGCCCTGGTCACCTGCGCAAAACCCATGCCATGCATGCAAGGGAAACAGTCACGCGCTATTCCCACTACAGCAAAGCTCAGCGTGGCTGCGCACAAACTTGGGCTCCTTTGCATCTCAGCCAGCATGCAAATGCAGGCATTACAACTCACACACACAGTCATGGTGGCAGTTATGTCAATGCACAGTATGCACATACCTGGCCCTCATAGTTGATGCGTCCATTGGTGTGCACTCTTGCCAGAGTCCCACGCACGTACATGCGCTGAGTGGTGTCGGGGCTCCATAGCCTGAAGCGCTTGCGGCCCCTCAGCAGTATGTAGATGTTGTCATGGTAGTCATGGTGAAGACCAGTTGAACTGCCATTGGGCCCTGAACAAGGAGTGGCGGCAAAGGCGCACCAGTGCAAGTGCGGTGGTGCAGCATTCTCAAGTGCAGCTGATATGTACCCACACTCACAAATGAGGTGTGTTGCGCAGATGGTGCCAGGCATGTGCACAGTGCACCTGGCAATGACTGCAGACGTGCTGCTGTGATGTGATACAAGTGCAGGCGCCACCTTCCACGCCTCCCCACCACACTTCCTGCCTTACCTCCTCCTGAGTGTCCAGCCCACAAGTTCATGTTTTGGGGCACCAGTGCACCCATCAGGCGGGGCCGCAACGGAAAATCTTTATGAAGGTGGGTAACAGGTGGGGAGATCACATCCGGGCGGCCATCGGCTGAGACCTCCAGCTCCTGTGTGGTCAGGTAAAGCAACGTGTTGCCAGCCTGCACATGACACGTGCACGAGTGACGCCAGGACACGCAAGCATAGGCATCAGTGCCTTACAATCATAGACTGTACAGGTGGCATCGCATTGTAATGCGCATTGTGGGCAGCCGGTCATTAGCAGTGGCAGGCATTGCAAATACATGAGCGCATTAAGGTCATTAGCAGCGGCAGGCATTGGGAGTACATGAGCGCATGTGGTGCTATGCAATCAAAAATCTTTTGCTGAACACAGGACACAGCGTGTGACCCCCAGGGACGCAAGCATCGTGCCACTGTGCCAACAGCGTATGTGCCAGCACATATGTGGGCATGCTCTAGACTGTGCATATGCGTACTGGCCAAACAACACAAATAGCACACACACATCGGTTGTAAACAGCAAGTATGTGTCCTGCACGTGGCCGGTGACACAAGAGCACAGACCTCAACGGCATCCAGGAAAGCTGCCAGTGTCATGATCCTCTCACGTCCGCGCCCGAAACCCGCCTGTGTGTTTTCCCTGTGCTCCACTCTCATTTGCGCAGACCCAGCATGCTCCCTGCACAGCACTCAACCATGCCAGAAACGAGGTGTCATTTGTAATAGTTTTGAAATGAAATTGTAGCAAGGCACCTAACCTGGCAGGAGCTGTGTGCATTCACTGTACCAGCATGCAAGTAACGGGCACTGCGCGCTGGATGGTTGAGCTGCTGCAAGCTGGCGGCAAAACGTTTTGCAGACAAGCATGCACGGGCACACGCCAACCACGTGTCACACAGCAGTTTCCATGTCGCTGTCAACCAGCGATTGCAGGCACTAATGTGTGGCAGCCGCGGCTACAGGAACACGGTGCACAAAAAACAAAGACTGCTTAGCAAGGTAGCAAGTGATTTGCATTTGTCTTGTGCAGCATTCAAATGCATTACCTTTCGACAGCCAAGCTCTAAAGACCGATACGGCCCAGCAAGGCTGCCAGGGAAACAACTGCCTGGCCTTGTCAGTGAGGATCTTGCATCATTGGGCACCGCTGTGAGTACATGAGCATTATGTGTGGGGATGGTGGATGACTGCGGCTTGCTGCAAACAGCCTCACATCGCCTACTACCACATATATTACGCTGCTGCGCTCGCCTGAGGTAGCTGTCGGTCCAAAGCGCTCCCCGCCACTCCTTGTCTGGGAGAGGGCCGTTCAGCACGCACGGCTTCCGCGGAGATACGTACCTGCGAGCCACAGCACCACAGACGTGCATAGATGTCAGCACCACGATGGCGCGAGAACTCAATCAGTCCTTCAATCGTGTGACAGAGCACCGCCAGACAGCGCTGCAGGCACACGGCACAAGGTAGGCAGGGGCATTTGGTCTTGGCTCAAGTTCAACCTGTCGTAGAACTGTTGGGGGGTGGTGGCCTTGGGGTCGACGACGTCCAGTTTGTAATCATCTTGGGCCAAGCAGAAGCCACTGTATTCGTTGCTGGTATCTTGCTGCTGCAGCTCCTCCTGTTCATATGCCATGCTTTACCTCCCCTCGCCTCTCACACACACACTGAGTCTGTTGCAGACTCTGTGCAAGCCTTCTGCACGGAAATCCCGTTTCGCCTTTGCGCCTTGGCGCAAGTGTCGCGGTTGACAGTTTCGGCAAAACGATCACAGCACCAACACAAAACACAGCACATCCGTTTGTTCTACACACGAGAGACCGCGGTACCGGAGGCTGCAGCTGTAGCGGCGGTTCACAGTGGCGCTGCTGCCACGAGCGTACGAATTTTGGCTTACAGCTGGCACGTTCGCCAAGTGCTGCGCTACAAGCACCAAATATGCCGCGCTTGTGGCTGGAGCAGCAGAGCTGGCTGGAGCAGGTGATGAAAAACGGTACCTTTGACGAGAGCGCCAGACCGGCGGGTGCCGCAGCTGCAGCGGTGACAGCTGAGCTGCCTGCTGCGGCTGGGTACGACGTGGTGTACGACCCCAACCACACAGATGCAGACTGGTCCGGATTCGTGCGCAAGGTGAGGCGTTGCCCCGCTGCTGCTGAGAGAGAAAAAGCGACCGCTCTGGTGCACTGCTGCCGCAGCTGCTGTGGTGGGGTGCTGCCAGCTGCAGCAGCTTTTTTTTCGTCGTGTTGCAACTTCTCTAGTGCTTCTAACTGCTGCATGTCATCATGTCTGCTGATGTCGTGCGTTAGGGTACACTGGGGAGGCGGCATTGCCATGGTGCGGCAGCGCATGAAGAAAGCATCACTAGGTGGGTGACCATTGAGCCAGCACCTGTTACAAACCCTTTTCGAAAAATGTTTGCTTGTGCCTGACTGGTTGCCAGGTGCCATGACCGCGTTGTGAGGCATTGTGCTTAAATGTTGTGGAGATACGGCAGATGCTGGCATTGTGTGCTGGACATGGACATGCTTCTGTTTTGCTCACTCCTGCTGGCTAGGTGCAGTGTGTGTCACTACTGACGACGAGTCATACCAGCGTCGGAGCAAACAGCGCTAGTGAACTTGTGCACAGCATGCTGAAGACGGCATTATCGATCTGTCACTTCTGTCTTACTCCCTCTGTCTAGTTCCCTTGATGTTTAAGAGCGACAGCACAAAACCCACAAACCCGCCAGAAAGTGTAGTCTACACAAGACAAGGGTCTGCCAAACAATCTGTGCAGCGGTTTGAGCCAAACCCAGGTTATCTGAAGCTGCCACCTGCACATATTCCATCACAGGAATGAGGAACATGGCATCACGCCCAAGGATGGGGTTTCAGTGAAAGACTGCAGGAAGCCACAACGGAGGCATGACAGCACTGCTGCTCTTGCACAGGTGAGTTGACTTAACCATATTGCAGCAACAGCTTGAGCTCTGCACAAACGTGATATTGTGCAGCACCAGCCACCACACAGCGCCTGTTGTGCCACACCGCATGTACAAATATGTTGAGCATGCATGAGGAGTACAGGCGCCGCCCAGCATGCTAGAGTGCAAGCTGATGTCATGCTCATGCACAAGTGCTGAACCGAGTCAATCTGCCAGCAGAGGCTTGATAACCCATGTGTTGCAGGTGCTTGCTGTGTGCACCACAGCTGTTTCGGGATATCGTGTGCAAGCTTTGTTGCTCAACTAGCTACCTGATGAAGTATAGCTGCTGGCACTGATACTCTGTGGGCGGTAAAACAGCACAACTGCCATGCTGTGCAAGTGTTTCAACAGGGAGGTGCGTGTGCCTAGCGCTTCTGTGCACTCCATTTGAAACATGGTTGTCCTATGCCAACAGAGGAGTGCTGTCATGCAGTGCCGAAATGATGCATGCCACAAAGTGGGAAGGACAGAAAGGCGGTTAACTCTTCAACGGCCCTCAGGTCATCGCTGTTGCATCCCCTCCTCCCACCGGCGCTGCCTGCCACCTTTCCATTTATACAGCGGTCCACCCTGTGCATTGGCGGACCTGAGTTGGCTCACCAGGGACGACCTCCTGCAGAACACTTCAAGACCATGTACCAGGTCAGCTACAGCTAGATGGTCCATGCATGTGTGCACACCAGCACACAACTGCTGTGTGAGTATTATGTGCCACCATCCAGTGTTCAGCCGCCCCAGCATACAACTTGCCTCAACCACACGCATACAACTTACCTCAACCACACGCTGCTGCTGGACTTGAGTGTGCAGGCTGCACAGGAGCCCACTCCACTGGAGCTGAAGACGGAGCTGGCGCGGGAAAAGGAGTGTGGTGGCCGCCGGCACATTGCACCACCATTTGCTCTTGTTGAGGTAAGACATGAAATGTGCATGCCATTCACCAAACCTGGCTGCGTTGCGACACACAAGCAATGTCCCATGCCAACTTGCACAATCTGTGCGTGCTTTTATAGACCTTCGCACTGCGGCGTCATTGTTCAGTGCCAGACATCCCAGTGTTGTCACAGGAGTGCTTGACAAAAGCCAGGCACAGTCACGCGCACATTCACGTGGTGTGGCGACCAATATGCACCCGGCGTGACCGTAGGAAACTCTTAGGCACCACCAACCAGTATGCATAGATGGCATTTCAGCCCGCCATATGGCGCCTGTGACCTACAGTAGTAACTTGAAACAGGTGTGTGGGGGTGGAGGTGCGCCACTCAGAGCCGTGTAGTGCCCCGCCAAGTGGCAAAAACAAGATGAACTTAGCATAAAACTATTGTTGCCGATTTTTGAGGGTGGCGGTAGCAGCAGAGGCACACCAGCTCAGGAGCAGGCTGGCAGCCACGGTAGATGTTAGTGTTGGCGTTGTGTTTGCCAGTGTGTGCAGCTGGGCAGCAACGGACTCACTGCTATGTGCTCCTACGTAACGACCCGTGCCTTTTTCCAGAGACATGGCCCCATTCGGCCAGCACCTTACTCTGGCACAACATCCGGGCAACATCATGGGAGCGGGACAGCGGCAGCTGCCATGGTCGGACCCAGTGGGAGCTTACTGGCCGGCCTGGGCTCCCAGGTTGCACCGTGCTTACGTGGTGCAAGGCCCACAGGTGCAAGTGGGGCTGCAGGAAGTGTAAATGGTGCACATGTGCCGCATGCAGCCATACCTGGCTACACGGGTAAAAGGCGGTAGTGCGTTGCTCCTCTGTACTGAACACTGAGCAGTTTTTTGTCAAGTGCTGCAAAACGGCAAACATGGCACAGCGCGGTGAAGGGAGGCATGCCCGTAGTAATGAAGCATATGGCATACCGCCAGGTCCATTGACAGCTGAGGCGGTGGTGTGTTCGCTCCTGCACTGGACACACTCTGCCCGAGTGGTTGTGTTGCTATGTGTGCACCTGTCTCAGTCATGTCACCTGTCTCTGTTGTTGCATCTCACACTCAAGGATGGACACACACGACAATCGCTGCTCACAAGCATGTCACAACGCATGTGGCACCACCGGCTGGCTGAAGGCATGTAGAGCACGGCAGCGTGTCACCGTGGGGGCAGGCTCCAGCTGCCAGCACCGCATTTGCAGCAGCAGCAGAAAGCACGGAAAGCAAGCAATGTGTGTGCTTCAGCCAACAGACCTGTGCACGTGGACATGAGCAACAACGCTGCCATTGCTGTCAGGTTATGCATTCAAGCGACTTCGAGTGAGCCAAGCTCAGCACTTACCACTGTTGCTTGCGTGCATTGACTGCTGCTCGTGGTAGCTCCACCCTTGGTAGAGTTGGTGCCAATTACCGAGCTGGTCGTGGTGCTGGTTGACGGGCACTGCCAGTTCTGTTCCGCATGGGCCACGCGCAAAAGGGGGCGCGCTGGCTGACTGGCTTGTGCAAGTGTTGGGAGGGATGGGGCGTTGAAAAGGACTGCTTTGATGTTGAGGGTGCTGGCGGGCGCTGGTGAGGTGGGTTTGGGTGCCGTCGCCACGCGTGTCCCTCCCGCACTGCTGCTCCTGTTGCCCCTGCTGCTGGTGGTGGCCCTTTGCGGGGTCGGTGGCACAGAGCTGGGGTGCTCATCTGGGGAGGTATTGTCAGGCGGTTCATCTCTGGCAATACGCGCTCCACCTTGTTGCAGGTCAATGAGCAGTGACATGTCCGTGTGCGACAGCAGATGGGCAACGTCTTCACAGCGCCGCACAATCCACCCGTGCCGTGCCTTGGCGGCAGCAGTGTGCTGCATGTGCAGATGGTCATCCCCTGCCGTCCGCAGCTGCTCCAGAAATTTGTCCGCACGGCACTGCAGGGCCACAACATTGGTGGTGCAGACCACAGATGCCGGCTCCGCGCACCCCAGGAGTGTGGGAATGTCGCCTATGACGCTCTGTGGCCCCAGGCTGCCCAAGTGCGTCATGTCAAGGTGAGTACTAAACCCGCTCGTGAGCTCTGCATGGACCAGCTTCGATAGTGCAGCGGCACCAGTTGCAAGGTACGTTGCAACCGCCATAGGCACGCCACTGATGTTGGTGCCTGGTTCCATTGTGGGGTCTGCACCTGCCATGCCAGATAGTTCGCCTTGCAGGATGCTGCTGTTAGCAGGCGCCAGAGGACGCAGCTGTTGCCCAAACACGATGCTGCATTCCCCATCCAGTAATATGGTGACCAGGTGTGTCATAGTCCCCTGTTGCGCAAGCACATGCCCCACTCCCAGCTGCACCTCCTGCAGGCGGGTGCGGTGGCATGGTACGTGGGTGCAGCCATGGGCACATGGTGTGGCAGATGTGGGCATCGGTGGGTGCAGTATGGCTGCATGCAAACGGCGTGCGCATATGAACGCTGTTGAAGGGTTGCACATACCTTCAGGGGCGCCTCACGCACACGCTTTGCGGTACGTTTGCCAGGTGCGTCGTCAGTGTCAGCATTGTTGACACCCTCCAGCAGCGTGGTCACGCTCTCATTGCTGAAACCCAATGACCGCAGCACTGCCCGTTTGCGCAGTACCAAAAACATCTGGTCTAGTACTGGCCTAACAACCGCCCCTCCGATAGTTACATAAGAGCACCCAGCCTTGAGTTTGACACGTATCTTCTCCGCCCTGGCACAAGCCTCACTCCTGACATCATACTCCCGTGAGCCCCGATACACCTGGTGATGAGAAGTGCAACAAACTTGATGTTGTCAGCAGTGGTGCAGTGTGATGAGCACGTTTTTGCAGCATATCAGCAGGCACCAAAACGGCTGACCGCCGAGCTAGCAACCTGTGGCAGCAGCAAGCAAGGGGATGATGCCAGTGCGGGTCAACAAAAAGGTGTGTACTCGGGTTCACAAGACACTAGGCCATGCACGCGTTCTTGCCTTGGAGAGCGTGTTGCTCCTGATGCGCTCGATGGTGGCCATGGCTGCTGCATGCAGACCATCTGGCACTTTTATACACCCAAAGGTTTCCATGATGCTGTACACCATGTGGCCGTCTTGTGCATCGAGGCATTGCACTGCTGCCGTGCCACTGATGATTACGTGCACGGCACCCACGAGCGCGCCGTAGTTGACCACGAAATCGTCCTCCGCATCCTCCGTAACTGTCCGCAAGGTCATTTTGTCACACAGGTTGAGACGTTGTCCGTAGGTGAGCAGTGCCCAGAAAGGCTCCTGCCAAAGCGTGGTGCGGTCGGCAAGGAAATTGAGCAGGGCCTTGCTATCCGCCTCGGAGCGGCTGGATGTCTCCAACAGTATGCGTCGAATCGTGAAGGTCTCCCCCAGCGACTGCGTGTAAGGGGCCACGCTGGCTTGCAGCCGCCGCATTTTGCTCTTGGTACCCTGCAAGGAAGTGCCGTTCCCCAGGCTGAGCTCCACCATGCGGCCGGCCTCGCTGGCCATAGCTGCCTCCACCGTGGCATGGGTGACGCGCACCTGGCGAGAAGGTTTGAGCCCTCCTGACATGGCCGGCTGATGTCTGACGTACTTTCGCGCGTCACTCATGCGCCACCACTGTCGTCGATGCTGCTGCTACCTTGTGGTCTGATGTGACACTTGCTGGCGTGCACCTTGTGGTCCTGGTGTGTGGTTTGGCGCTGCCTGAGCTGCTTTCAGCCTGCACTTCAACCTGAAACCGCCGAAACTGTCAAGTTCCGAGGTGAACACACCAGGATTAGTAACTGCTCGAAGCAGAGACGTGCGTTTGAGGTGGCGGCGCGGCGCCGTCATCTATTGCCACACACTTCGTAACTGCGGCAGAGCGAGCCGGTGCCGCCGTCCTGCCTGCGCCATCTTCTGCATCTGCTTCTTCAGCTGCTGTTTTGTCGGTGCAGCGGAAGGCATGGTCACCACCAGCTACCGGCAAGTGGGTACCAACCGCGGCAGCATATCGACAGCCCCATCAATACCAGCGCGATACACAGTGGACGCGCCGACAACCCGCGATGCCTCATGCACAGCCACCAGCCAGGTCGCCAAGGAGGCGGATGGCTTCGGCAACAGATCGCGGAGATTCCAACAGCATCACCAGCAGCCGGCATGGCCTGCGCCAGGTTCCTACGACATCAACGGTGTGGGTGGTCTGCAGGAGCACATCGCAAGCTTCAGCGCAAAAGGGTATGGGAGTGGATTCGTGAGCAAGGCTTGCAGGTTCCGGGACGGCACGCGTTTTGGGCCAGGACCCGCCACGTACTCGCCGAGCCTGCCAGCGATAGCCGATGACGTCCCAGGCTGCCGGAGTGCTTTTGCGCCGCAACTGGTGGACGGCAGACCTTGGGGAGCGTTTGCTCCCCCCATCATGGCAGTGCCCGGCCCTGGAGAGTATGACATCCCCAGTGATGGCAAGCCACGCAGGCATCACCGCACGGGACGTCCGATGCCCGTGTTCTGCAAGGCTGCACACAGCAGCACCCTGCCTAATAGGAGCAGCGTGGGCACACCCGGGCCAGGACACTACGCTGTCAGTTCAACCAGCTTGTTGCGAGTGAAGCAACATTTTGACAAGCAAGGGAGGGAGTTGGCTGACCCCATATTCAGAAGTACCACAGCTCGGTAAGTGCAACACCACAGTGTGGTCGAAGATTAAAGGGCCATATCCGTACATGCTTGGCAGGTAGGTAGATGCAACAACATGTTGCTGTACACATGGCGTGCGTGACCTGTTTTTACTGATGTTTTAGTGGCATATGCTTGTCACCACATCAGCTGAGGCTGTTAAGCACAGTAGCATGTCCTCCGCGCGCAGGAGTGCATGCCTTTTTTTGCTCGTACTAGGCGCTACGCACGTTAACGCGTACTGGCCCCAACTGGCCCCAAGCTTCCAAAGCTACCAAAAGCATTCCAACTGCAGCCATTCTACCGCAGGCAGCAGCTGTTCATGCCTAGTAGGTGCAGCAGTAGTGCTGGGAGCAGCAGCAGCAGCAGCACCAATTGCTGCAAGAGCATGTCGCTGCCGCGCATTTGGTCGTGCGGCGTTTTCTTGCAATATCCCAGCAGTAGCTGACGAGTCAAGTCCACTTCGGAAATGTTTCATGTACAATTTGCGGCAGCAGAAGTGGTAGCACTGGATTGATCGAGTCTGTCCCCTTTTATGGTATGTCACCTGATGTTGTCGCGAGAAAAGGTATGTATGTTAACTTCTACCCGCACTTCAGGCTCGTACCACCAGTATCAATGCTGCCAGCGTAGCTTTACATCCAACCAGTGTGGTCAACAGCTTTGTGTGAGGTGCGCACTTATTCATGCCCGCAGTGGCATATTGATGTCGCACGCATGAACATGCTCAACAAAGCGTATTAGGCTGAAGCACTGTCGCTCACATTCAACGTTAATATGCATCTGCATCTTATGGTACATATGCACACATATTACTGTAGTACCTGTACCATACGCGAAATGAAGCACGCCACTTGCTTGTACAAAACCTCAGCAACCTCCATCATCGCATGTGAATTTGGGAAACAGTGGTGGCTGTGCCTTGTTGCTGCACAGCTAAACACACTTGGCCGGTGCACCCCTGTTTGTGTCCGTACATGGGCCCATGGTACAGCGGGGAGAGGTGTTTATCGGGCTCTGTCCCCGCAGTGGGGCAGTACAACATCGGCGGCACCTTGGACGACCAAAGCAGTGCATCCCACTTACGCAGAGTCCCGCACGTCCAAGCTGCGCGGCAAGTCATAGCACCGCTCTTTTGTTGATGTTGTGTGAGAAGCATGCACAGCCACTTTTTGAGGGATGTGTCAGCCTTGGTAGCCACCTGTCACCTGTGTGTCATGTGCCACATGGTGCATGTGGCTCAGGAAGGATTTGTTATGAAGCAACTTCCCCTGGCGCCGGCTCACTCCACCCCTTGTAAAGCACCAGCCAATGGCAGAGAGCTACCTATTGTGATATTGGCTGGCTGTGAAGTGACGTGGTGGAGCCATATAAGTGGCTGACTATGTGTGTGAAGGGGACAAAACGCGTCAGTTGTGGTAGTTGCATCATTGGGGCAGGTCAGACAGACAAGTCTTGCGTGTTTAGGTACTGTGCTGCATAACTTTGTCATCATCGTGAAATTGCTTTACAAGTTATGGTAAGACATTACACAGTACCAGCTACAAGGCTGCAGCAGTGGGATGTTTCATTCCTCAGATGTGCCTTACCACAAGGCCGTTGTGGTTGACGTGCATGGTGCTGTGTTTTGCCCCCTGCTGCTTGGCTACCAGGAATGGAGAGCCTGCAGTGCACAAGGTGCAGGAGGTGGTGCTTCCAGGTCCTGGGTGGTATGACGTTGATGTGGCCAGCCTGGATGCACACCGGAGCTCACTGTGCCTGGCCAGCGTATTTTCAAGTAGACAACCCAGGTTGACACCAGAAAATGGTGCTACAGCAGAGTTCCCAGGGCCCGCAGATTACAAGCCATCGACGGTGGGGCACAAGTCCTTCCATCTGAACGTGCGTAGACACTGGGTCTAGGATTAATGCATGCCTCAGGCTGGTGATTGCCCGCTTTTTAACCTGCTGAGGTGCATTGCCAGTGCCTTGGGGGGACCTGTTGCCAGCAAACGCTTTCTGACTTATGCGACGACCATCATAGGTCCTGATTTTGGTTTGTGGTCAGCCACACACCTGCATAGCTGTTGCCACATCATAATGGAAGCATCCCCATTGGGCAGATGCTGTGCCAGTCAACACTTGGCATACATCATGTCTCCCCAGCTACGTCGTACATTTGTGACCAACAAGGTGGCCAGGCATCAATGTTGTAGGGCAGATTTCCTTTGTCCAGCGCTCCCGTGCTGCACCAGGTACCCAGGTGACATCTGGCAACCGGACCTGGCCAGGTTAACACCACACCTGACTGCTTATAGCGCGTCGTACATTTTTGTTTTCGCAGTGCACGCCGCGCGTGCACGTGCAGGTGTGTGCTTGTGTGTGTGTGTACTTCAGAACTTGAATCAGATGTACTGTAGTTTTTCAAATAAGTGCACAAGTGCCGCTAAGGAGCTGCAAACGCTGCTGAGCTGCCTACATTGCGAGTATCGTATGCAATCCATTGCAAGGCTGTAATCGAGGTCAGTGCTCCTAGGCTGGCTAGCGTAGGCACTTCTTCACTCTGCACGATTTTGCGGGCATCACGGGCGTCATCGTAAATAGAAATCTGTGCGTGGGAGGCCGGGAGGGACAGCTCAGTGTCAGCGTTTAGTACATACTTCAAGGTATATGGTCTATGGTGTCGTGTATATGGTCTATGGTGTCAATAATTTACCCTTGGGTGACATACTGGCAGTGTGTGGATTGTGACCAAAGTACGCCGGCCTGCTTGTGCCAGCATGTCCTCAAACCAGGTGTGTTGAGCAACTGTTGCCCAACATGCAGGTACACATATGTGTACACAAACAGAGGTGGAAGCAAACACTTTGCACGAGGTGGGGTGAACAGGCAACTTTGTCTGCTGTATCATCGTGGCAGCGGCACGTGTATGTCGGCCTCCTCCTCCTGGGGGGTCTCAACATCAAATTTTTGGAAGGGGCATACACCGAAAGGGATCCCTGCCAGGGATCTTGGTCATGACCTCCATAACAGTGTACATCACCTAACCACAAGCTTGTGCACATCTGCACACATTGTGTACATGTTACAGCGGTAGCCGCCCTACACCACAATACATCATGTGATCCTAGTAGGTGCACAATTTTTGAGCGGATCAACGGGGTCATCAGACAGTATGGCAGGCGTGTTCGCACCTCCCAGTGTGGGTGCAGGCCACCGCCACAGTGCCACGCAACAAGCAGGGGCGCCAAGTGTCATATGTGATGGACCGGCACCTACCACGCGCTCTTCATCTTATCATGCACGGCCAAAGTCCACCACTTGACCACCATTGGGCGCGCGACAATACGCAAGACATGGTGCAAATTGAGCACGTTTTCTCACTTGCGATGATCTCAATACGGTGCACACGCTGGAGCACTCGTTTCAGCGTATGAGCCGGCACACACTGAGCTCTCAGCGCATGCGCAGGTCTTGGCAAATGCATCGCCACCACGCATGGGCACCAGTGGGAGGAAAGGCTGCACCATGCTGGCGCGTTTGCAGAGGCAGATACGCAGTCATCATGATAGCATTCCCTGGAGCCCAGAACATTGGAGCACTTTATAATAGCCGTGCAGGGTGAGAAACTGACGGCAGCGGCGTGTGTGCAGCTGGCACGGGCGGCATGTTTTTCCCGTCAAGGTAGGGGAGGTGTCGACGTTGTCGCTACCATGGTGGGTGCAGCACAGCAGGCGTACTACTGTGACAGCGGGGCACCACAGCGCGTGGAGAGTCGTGTGGGCGGTGCGTCGGCAGACAGGTTGAAACAAGGTGTGGCACTGTAAGCTAGTACGACGTGTTAGTCACCCTTTTCATCTCGGGCCTCACGGGTCTTATCGTGTATATAACAATATGCCAGCAGCGCTAGATGCACAGCACAGGAAGGTCCGAAAGGCGGTACGGCATCAAGACAACGTTGATTAGCCACTGCCAGCCACAGATATATTTACGACGCCGAGCCTCAGTGAGGCAGGCCTCAGGGATGGTGCAGAGACGGAGGAGCGCGCAAAGCCGCTGGAGGCGTATGGCATCCAGGCGTGCGACGGCGCACCGCTGGAGGCGCGCGATACAGGCGAGCATTTGGATTGCTCATGCTGGTGGGCTCTGACAGGGATTGCAGGCTGGCAGCCTCATCGATGTTGCTCAGCACACATGCTGCACACTGCAAGCCGGTGGCAGTTACTGTTGTGAGTCAGTTACTTCTGTGTAGCTTGTAACGGTCGCGACTCAACGGCTTTGCGTCAACGGCTTTGACGCTTGGACGCTTGCGCCATCACGGCACGCTTGCTTGTTAACATCACTCTACAGCTTTCGGTACAAGCTCTGTCGTGTGTCCTGCCTCTGCTGCCCTGATGCACTGCGGTGCTGGGTGAGTACGCTAGCTACCTTGTCAGGTTATTGAGCCTTGACTACACAATGGACTACGGCAAAGGGTCAGCCTCCGCGCGCGCGCTTTTCAGCGGCCGCAGCGAGGATTGGGAGGAGCACCAGACCGACCTGATGGCGGCGGCGCTCTCCATCAAGGGAATGGAGAAACTAACGGGCTCCTTCATCAACCTGGACAACGATTCGTGCGAGCCGGCGGCCGTCTACACAGAGGTGAACTCCAAGTTTTTCGCGATGGTGTTCGCTTCTATACACCCATCGGCAAAGGCCGCCAAACTGCTAGCAGCGCGTTACCTTGCAACTCAGGACGGCCGCGGTGCCGTGCGTGCGCTAGGCAGGGCATACAGGCCCAACACAGTGCTGCGCCGTGCGCAGCTTAACAACAAGATAGCCAATGCCCGGATGGAGTCGGGCGAGGACGTGCTGGCGTTTGCACTGCGGCTGGTTAACCTGCGCACGGACCTGCGCCGCATGGAGGGTGACGGCAGCAACGCGTATCCTGACCCTCAGCTGGTGTCACTTTTTCTAACGGGCTGCGGCGGCGACCCTACTTACCACACTGCCATTGAGATCATCGGCACCATGCAGACGTGTGCCTGGGAAGACGCCGTCTCGCTGATGCAGGGCGCGGAGGACCGAGCGCTGGAGCGCTCACAGACTGGGCCCAGGCCCACCTCCATGTTTGCGGCTAAAGGCGGGTTCAAGGGCACTTGCCACAAGTGCGGCGCAGTTGGCCACAAACACTTTGACCCCCTCTGCCCTCTCTACCAGCGGAAGGAGCGGCCGGGGCGCAGCGACCACAAACATGGCGACTCTGAGGCGGGCGGGTCAGGCAAGTACTGTCCCCTGCACCCGCTCGCACCCCATGACGCCACGGAGTGTAGGGCACTCAAGGCCAACCCTGGCCTAGCGGCAAAGGCTCTGGCTGCTTCTGCGCGCGCCATCTCTTCGGCAGAATCTGCCCCTGGCGTCACTTCCCTGTTTGCAGCAGCAGCAGACTGCCCCAGCATCAGACCCATTACGCTGGTCAGCACTGTGGGTGGCAGCGGCGCACCTACTGTCGGCGACGGCATCCACTCTGTCAGCTTTGCCGTCGACACAGGCACCACGTTTCATACTGTCGACCCTAACACTCTGGACTGGGACGTGCAGCTGGCGCTGACTGACGTGCGCCCCTTCACAGACCCGATACTTACGGGGGGCGGGCCGATCATGCCTGTTTGCATCGGGACCCTCGCTGTCAACATGCGCAGCTACGACGGCACCTGCGTACCAGCGCTGCTGCGGGACACTATCATAGCCCCGGGCATGGGCTTCAACCTCCTCAGCGGGCGACAGGTGGTTCGCGCTGGCGGCTCCATCACCGTCAGCAACCAGCCTTCAATGACTTACGGTCCCTACACCTTCCCTATTCATGCGGAGTCGGATGGCCTTCTCTACATGCGCGCCCAGGGGGCAGTTGCCCCGCCCACGCGCACCATCTCACTTGTGGCTGCTGCGCCACAGACACCCATCACTACTCACGCTGCTGTGCGTGACCCTGCTGCTGCCGCGGTGCCCCTATGTGACAGTGGGCCCCCAGCATGGGACTTTTCCACCATCGACACTGGTGCTTCCGGCCTCCCTTCTGAGGCAACGCCGTGGGACGCGGCTGACTTTTGCGATGCCCTGTCTGTCCCACCCAAGACACCCTCTGCCCCCACTGCTGTTGCTGCAGCTGAGGGGCTGGGCACGCTGCCACGGGGGGCAACGTGTACCACTACTACCATGACCACCACTCCGCCTGTGGTGACATCATTTGGCATCGAGCCTGGCGCCCCTGACGCAGCAGCAAC
>JAULBY010002559.1:0-26802 GCA_032358315.1 Ophiocytium majus
CCCGCAGGCTAGCTAGGGCTCGACCTGCCAGGGCAGGTCACCCTCCAGGGTGCCATGCAGGGCCGCGCGCTCTCCCCAGATGGTTTGGGAAGCACTGTTCATCACACTGTAGCCTACCATATCATACGTCTGTGGAGACGGAAAAAAAAGGTGCTTGCCAGCAGTGGTTAGCACCGCATATGCAGCAGCCACTGGTGCGTGCTGCAGCTGCGTATGGCTGCGTGCAACTACACTATTGTGTGGATTGGGCCCTCACAGATTGGCTCCTCAAAAACTCAGCAACCAAAGCAGCCGCTAGTTTGTGAAAGCAGGTGCTTCCATCACAGTCCCTGGTGCGCTAGCTTCTATAGCAGCTTGTGCGCACACAGCGTACACTGCTGTGCACCAGCGTGGGCTTAGTAATATGACATGCTGTGCAGCCGTCACTGCCACCGCCACCGCTACCGCTGTTGCTCCATGTGTGGCACGAGTTTACGCGCCATGTGGCGCAACACAGCCTATTGTTGTGTGATACTGTGGTTCTTACATGTGCATGCTCACTGCACTGCCGCCGCTCAGTGCACCGCAGCCGCGCTGCCGCTCGCTATTGCCGCGCAGCTGCTTGTCTAGCTGCCAGAGAATGAGGGTAATGAATCTACTGCTCCTGCCACTGCCATTTCACGGCACATATGCCATACAAAACATGCATATAAATATGTTATCGGTACAACATATTACGCAGGTTCTGTAGCGTATGATCAGAGTTTTATGCGCTGTGCGACTCACCGCTCGTTCTCCGACGCGAGCGCGCTCGTGAGGCGCTGCGCGAGGTCCAGCTTCACCTGCCCCTTGGCCACACTGTCAAGCGCGGCCTGCTTCTCCGCATTCGCCGCATTGTACTCCGCGGTCAGCTTGGCGAGCTTCGCCTCGAGCTCCGCGACCAGCGCCTGAACCTCCGCGAGGCGCGTGTTTGCGGACTGCAGCTGCTCGTTGGCCTCCGCGAGCGCCTTGCGCTTGGGCTCGACCGTCACCACAATATCATGGTACTGCACAATGTTGAGGACGAACTCGCACAGGCCCGCGGCGGCCGAGTTCTTGGTGGAGATGACCTCGACCGTGAAGTGCTCGAGCTCGAGAACGGAGCGCACCTGGGGTTGCACGAAACAGTATGTGGGCGTGTTTTTCTTGTCAGAACATGTGCAATAACTTCCTATGCTGGGCCAGCCATCACGAAAGAGCACCAGACGTTTACTTTCACACGCCTGCGCCAAGCTGTTACTATCGCTTTTCTCTTCATACACCAACCATACACGCTGTATTTTACGCTCCGTATACGGCGTACATGGCTCCCTCAAGTACGCCTCCGCGCAACCGTAACCGCACCTCCTTCCAGTTGATGACGGGGATGGTGTTGTTGTCCACGCCCTCCTTGAGCCCCTTGAGCAGCTCAATGTACCCCACAATGTCCATGAGCAGCTGCCGCTTGGCCGCGTCCCACGAGCGGTCCTTCACCTTGCCCGCCTTGGTCACCTGCACGCTGGGGCTCACGCCCGCGAGCAGAATCATCGTCGACGCAAACACATCGTCCACGCCCGCCGGCGGCTTGGCCATGGTCTTGCACTCGCCCAGATCCTTCTTGTTGAGGGTGTCAAGGGCGGCCATGGCGGCACGCACCGCGGGCTCCGCCTTGGCGAGGTCTGCCTCTGTGTCGCGCTGCTTTATGGCCACCTCCGCCTGGATGACGGCCACCTGCTCGGCCTCCGCCTGCGCCTTGGCGGTCTCCACCTCCACCACGGCCTTTTCTTTGGCGACCGTCTCGGCGATGCCCTCGGCGACCACCTTCTTCTGCTCGGCGTCCTCGAGCTTGACCTGGGGGTGGGGTTGCACATAAAGGGGGGGCGGTCACTCGTCAGCTGAGCAGTTTTGGTGAGCATGTAGGGGGCAGTAGCTGGCAGCGGCTCACTTTCCGTGGGAGCGAGTGAGCTGCTGTTTGCAAACGAAGGCTCGGCCGATGACAGCTGACAGTGGCAAGTGCAGCATGCCTTCCTAGCGCAGCGCAACGTATGTGTGCGGATGGCATGCAGGCGTCTGTAAACCGCATGTTTCATCGTAAGAGTGTTGTTTGATGATGATGTTACCAACATGTCCACATGCACGGCGTGCATGAGTGGTATTTGGTGCTCAGCACTGCACGTTCTGCACCTTCAGAAGAAGTGACTGCTGATTCAGCTCATTTCTTGCTTAAAACTGTGCCATTGTACGGAGTTGCGCCCCCCGAGTACCTCGATGTCCTCCTCGCTGACGGCGATATACGGCGTATATGCTGTATAAGAACGTTGATATAACGACGTTATACGCGCCATATTGGTAATAAACATGACTTGTACAGCATATAACGGAAATTTTGTACTGTGTGAAGATCACTGCAACGTGCCATCTTTACGCAATTGCCTCCCCCCCCCCCCCCCCCCTTGGGCTTACCTTGAGGTCCTCCTCCAGCGCGCTGACCGCGTCCTTGGTCTCCCGCAGCTTGAGGAGACCGTTGTCGAGGCGCTCAATCGCCGCCTCCTGCTGCTCACGCTTGCTCGCCAGGAGCACCGCGTACAGCTTGAGCAGCTCCAGGAACGACTTGGGCGTCGTGTACACGTAGCGCCGCTCGACCGTCAGGAAGCGGTGCGCCGCGTGGTTGACCGCCTCAAAGGAAAAGGGCAGGAACTTCTCGATGACGCCGCGAACCGCGTCGCTGCCGAGCTCCATCTCCGCCAGAAACTTCTTGCCGACGCTGAAGAGGGCATCGCGCGGCCACGGCTGGAACCAGTCGATGACGGTGCAGTTGACGATGGCGGGGAACTTCCGCGCGCGGTTTCGGAAGTCGTCGCCCACGGGGCTGAAGGCGAGCACGACGTGTAGGTTGCGGCGGATGGTCTTGATGAAGTACTCCCAGCAGTTCTTGCGGTCCGGGACTTTGCCGGCCGCCTTGACCTTGTTGGTGACGGCGTTGATGATGGAGTCGACCTCGTCGCCCGCAAACAGGTCGGGGATGTTGCCGCTCGCGAGCAGGTCGTTGATGTAGATGAGGAAGCGCTCGTTGGTGATCTGGGAGTCCGTGAGGAGGAACATGACGCCCTCGTCCTTCACGCCCGCGCGGTTGTACATGGCCTGGGGTGGAGGGTTGCACGGAAATGTACATGGACTTTTGTTGTTGTCAAAACATTTTCACTAACTGACTGTATGCTGGGCCAGCCACCATGCAAGAACTGACAAGTGTTGGGGGTGTAGGGTCGCACGAAAACAGTGTACATGTGAGCGTTTTTTTCTTGCCAAAACGCGCGTGCGGCAACTGACTTATGCTGGCGCGGTTGTACATGGCCTGGAGGGTGGAGGGTTGCATGGAAGCAGGGTGCATGTGGGTGTGTTTTTCTTGTTAGAACAAGTGCGATAACTGACTGTATGCTGGGCCAGCCACCAATGCAATAACTGACAAGCTCCTGGGGTGTGGGGTTGCACCAAAATGTACATGGCGCTTTGTCGTCAAAACATGTGCAGTAAGTGACTGGTTGCTGGGCCAGCCACCACGCAAGAGCAGCAGATGTCACCCGCACACGCCAAGCTGTTACTATCACTACTGTTTGCAAAACATTAGTAGCCACATGCGCTGCATATACGCTCCGTATACGGCGTACTACACGGCTTGCTCATGTGCGTAATTGCCTTAGGTCATGCATGCCAGCACCCCCACTGGTGGCCATGGAAAAGCATGGCAGTGTATGTATACAAACACAGAAGGAAGGCTCAGCGGGCTACAGTAATATACGAAGTAAACTTCAAAAGTACCAGTACTATTTTTCTGCGCACAAACCCTACCTCGAGGCCGCGTCCTTGAGGCGTTGATGGAGTGCGTCGACGAGATGGCGGTCTGCGTGACAATGCAGCATATGTGTACGTATAATATGACAGTGTACTTCAGTAGTGTATACGCTCCTGTACGGCATACTTTGAAGTATATGGCTTGCTCATACTACATGTACTAGCATACGTGTTTGACCCCACCTTGAGGTCGTCCTTGAGGTCGTTGATGGAGTACGTCGACGAGATGACGATCTGTGTGACAATGTAGCCGCAGATGAACGCCGCGAGGCGCGACAGCGACTGCTTCCCCGACCCGCCCACGCCCACCAGCAGCGCATGCCCGCCCTCGTTCAAGACAATGCGCACGATCCTCGCAATGTGCTTCATGGCGTCCTCGAAGAGCACGAGGTCCATCGTGGCAAACATCTCGTTGTAGTCGTGCAACGCCTCCTCCAGGACCGCGCTCATCCTCGGCAGCCCCTCCACCTGGTCGTACACCTGCTCCCCGCGCCCCTGCGCAAAGTGGCAGAACACGAGGGGGTCCGCGTTCTCCGCGGCGTAGAACTTGGACATGGAGTAGGTTGGGAAGAGTTTCTTGCTCTGCGCCTGCGCGAGCTGGTTGTAGCGCGCCAGGTCCTCCGGGCTCACGAGACGGTCGCCGTACACGCGCTCGCTCTCGTGCAGCCACAGCTGCACAAACTTCTGCGGGTCCTTGAACTGCTCCGCCTGGGCGACCAGCAGGCCCTGAAAAAGCGGGGTTGGAGAAAAAGTTCAGCAGTTTTGGCAGCAATTAGTGATGGGTCACAGTGTATACATATACATATACAGGCCCCGTATACATATACATATATAGGCTCCGCCTGGGCGACCAGCAGGCCCTGAAAAAGCAGGGTTGCGAGATAAAGTGCAGCGGTTTTGGCAGCAATTAGTGATGGGTCGCAGCGTATGCTGTTCGCATCATGTGCCGTACATGTGTGCAAGTGCGCCGTATAACGCATACATATAATGATGGGCGTATTCACACGGCGAATATGCCGTATACCCCGGTTTTTGGGCGTATTCATTATAAATGCGCCGTATTTTGAACTTGAGTGTAGCGTACTTCAACAAGTACAAGTATAAGGTCCTTCCGAAGTACGTCATACGCCGTGACCCATCGCTAGCAGCAATGAAGGCGAGCTCAGCGGTTGAACATGCCAGAACTGGAGCCGCGGGACGGTTGCAGCGGCGGGATGGGTGCAGCAGCGCGCAGCCGCTGCTGCGCTGCACGCGCACTGATTGTCCAGCAGCGAGTGAAAAAGCGTCAGAGCCCGCAGGGTGGGCGCAGCGGCGTGCGCTGGCGGCAGCTCACGCGCACACGTAGAAAGTGAGCTGCTGCTAGTCACTGCCCCCTACGTGCTCACAAGAATTGCTGAACAAATGCGGAACGCCCTTATCCAGCAGCGAGCGGAAAAGTGTCAGAATCGTGGGATAGGTGCAGCAGCGCGCGCTGGCAGCAGCTCGCGCGCACACGTAGAAAGTGAGCTGCTGCCAGGCACTGCTCCCCTTGTGGTAACGAAAAAACTGCTGAGCAAATGCGAGGTATGCTTTCAGCAGGAAGCGAAAAAGTGCCACAGCCGCAGGATGGGTGCAGCAGGGAGCAGCCACACACCACACGGTTGCCGCTGCGCTGCACGTGCACACGCCGCAGCACTGCGGTGTGACATACTTCAGAACTACTCGGGATGAGGCCGCTGCTGACCCCCTTCTTACAATACTGGCAGGCCGCTGCGGGCCGCCTATTACAATACTCTGCACTAGCACTGGCTGCCTTTCATGTTTTCAAAGTAAGGCTGTGAAAAAAATGCTGTCACGCGGAACGCTGAGCAGTTGTGACGAGGGTCCCAGGTGCGCAGGCAGCGGCAGCCACCCCTGTGGTGGCACTGGCGCTGCTGCGGGCGCACGGAAGCTGCACACAGGCTGGGTCATCGAGTGAAGGTGATGCGCACCATACAGCGAAATGCAGGCTGCTACTATGTGTGCGCGTGGCGCGTGCTTGGTTCGTCGCACTTACTCTTGCATGGTTTTCAATTCACTGGAGTGCGGGTTACGAGGCACTCCTGCAGAGAAAACAATACATGTGACAAAAAGAAGTCGAAGTTTTTTCCCGCAGCCCCCACGCACCTGGAAGACGTTGCTCAGGTGGCGGATGTTGAACTCGTAGTGGAAGTTGGTCGCCGTCTTGCGGAACGTGCTCGCGACCTGTGAGTAGAGTTGCGCGAAAACGCATGTATGAGCAAGCCTTGTGCGCCGTACACAGAGCGTGTATGCAGCGTATGCGGCCAACATTTTTGAAAAAAATAGTGACAGGAACAGCTTGCCGCAGGTGCGTGTGGGTAACATCTGGTGCTCTTGCATGGTGGCTGGCCCAGCATATGAAGGTATTGCCAATGTGATTTGTCCACCTGGTGAAAAACACCATGCTTTGACAACTAAACGAACGCCCATACATACGTTTCAGCTGCGCCAGGAGCGCTGCCTCTGCTGGATTAGCCGGCATCTCGTTGTCCCAGCCTGCGGCGCGTGCAGCAGCACTGCCTCCATTGCTTGTAGCCGTAGAAAGTGAGCACTGCTGCACACGCGTTCCCCTGTCGGGCTCGCAAAAACTGCTCAGCCTTCGGCATGATTGCCCCTTCTGTGCAACCCTACCTGGGAGTGCAGCCCCAGCGCGGCCTTGATGAGCGTGCTCCCCTGCGCGGCGATCTCCGCATCAAAGTGCTTCAGGTGGCCGTCCAAGAATGTCTGGTAGATGGTCAGCAGGCTCGTGGGGCCCGGCAGGCCAATCGCAAACGTCGCAAACCACCGCTGCAGGCGCGGGTTCACGAGGAAGGAGCCCGCCGTGGGGTTCATGCAGGCGACGACCTGCGTGTTGGAGATGTTCTTGAGCGTGAGCTTGGCGAGGTCGTACGTGTGCGCATACTCCATGTGCTGGCGCAGCAGCGCGATGGCGCTCTGCGTGTTGTACGGGTCCACCTCCGGCAGGTTGATGTCATCCAAAAAGTAGATGAGGCGCGCGGAGCCCGGCGGCGCGTAGTTCGTCCCCGTCTTCTTCTCCAGCGGCAGCCCCATGGTGTTCTGCAGGACCGCCGACGTCGTGTAAAAGTTGAAGTTGACGTTCTGCGACAGCACCTCCTCCGGGTTCTGCATCTGCAGCATGCCCGTCACCATCTGAGTCTTGCCCGTGCCTGCGGGCCCCGCCATCATGACGGGGCGCCGCATGCGCACGAGCAGCTGCATCCAGAACGTGACGCTGCACGTCTCCGGCGTGGGGACCGTGACCTGCGTCATGGGCGTCGTCTTGGAGTTGTAGTCGATGCTGAAGAAGTAGGGCGATTTCGCCCACTGCTCAAAGCCGTCGCCCTCGGGGTCCAGCCAGTAGTCAAAGACGGTCTCGCGCGACGGGAACTTGACGCGCTTCCACTCGTTGCGCCACCAGTCGCTGAAGAGCTTCTGGTAGTCGGTGCCGTCGTCGCCGACCGTGAGGGCGGAGCCGAAGGACCAGATGGCGCAGAAGACAAAGACCTTCTCGAGGGACTCGACCGACGCCACGTTCTTGGCGGTCAGAAGGCCGTCCATCATGTACAGCATGACCTGGGGGCGGGTGGGGTGGGGGGGCGGGCGCGGCCACAGGTCAGCACCTGCTACAATATTACCTTAAAGTACATTGTGATGAAACTGACCGCCACCATAAATGGGCAAGTGAATACAGCATGACCTGGGGGCGGGGGGCAGCGGGGGCGCGGCGGCGGGTGGGCGCAGCCACAGGTCAGCACCTGCCAGAATACTGCTGTAGTACTACTTTGTGATAAAAGTGACCGTCACCATTGATGGGCAAGTGAGTACAAGTAGGCAGGTATCTCATATACAGCATGACGTGAGTGGGGGTTGGGGGCGGCGCTGTGGGTGGGCGGCGCAGCCGCAGGTCAGCACCTGCCGCGGTTACAGGTACTTGGGTAGCACTTCGAAGTACTACGTAGTATTACAAAACAATTAGTGTGAGCGCCGCCATGGATCGACAAGTGAGTACAAGTAGGCACAACTTCCTCAAGGGTCATGTACAGCATGGCCTGCGCAGGTTGCGGCAGCGTGGTGGAGGGCACAGCCGCAGGTCAGCGCCTGCCGCGTGTACAGGTGCCTGGCTAATACTTCTGAAGTACTTGGCGAAAAATTACATCATTATTACTTTAAGTATTACTTCAAGTATATGTGAGACACCGTCAGCGCGCTACTCTCTGTGATGTGCAGCTGTGTACAGTGTGCGGAGTACTGCAGCGTACGCCAGATGCCAGTTCGAAAAGCGGTGCCGCGTGGTGCGTTGCTGTGACATTTACCCCACTGCCGCAGACGCCAGGCAGGGCAGGCATGCAATCAGCTTGCGCTAGCGCCACTGCACACCTCACGCACATGCATTACACCACTACCCCAGGCCACAGGGTGCACTGCCGCTTAGCAGGCCCACCGGCACCGCCATGACATCCCGGCAGATGTGCTACTGTACATGCGGGCTGTCAATGGATACACTTGGTGAATTTTTTTTTGAAGTTTTGGTTCTTTCATCGCCAGCACCTGCCAGTCAAGGCACTCCCGTGCAGCTCTGAAATGCCAGCACGCGTACCTCGGCACCGTTGGCTGTCCTTCTGCTGCCCTGCGTTTCACCAATTATTACTGGAACATGAAGTATATGTTTGCATGTGTTATCGTCACTACATCACACATTCGTTGCAGCCGCCTGCTGATTGTTTCATCAGCGCATGCGAGTGCCACTTGCGACCAAGGGCTGCTGCGCTCTGGTGCGGCTGCGCTCTGGTTGCTGGCTGAGCTTCAGCCTGGTGGTGCCGTGCTGCACTTCAAGTGCTTCATGGTGGCACACCCTTCTTGTGACTGCAGTAACTATAACTTTTGTGCCTGTGCCTTAACTGCTGTTGCCCTGCTTTAAGCACCAGCCAAGCGCTAATGTAATGCCACAGCTCCGGTGATTGCCGATACTGCCTTTGACATGCCAGGCTGATCAGCACCGCACGGATTGTGATATAGTAAATGCACTGCATACATGCGTGTCTGCCAATACATGCAAACTGGCACAGCCAAGAGCAGCTGCGCCACGCCAGGGTCGCCACCGCGTCCGACGCAGCAGCACTGCAATGACCAGCCGCCTGCTGCTGGCAGTGGCACCCGCTGCACTGCTCTGTTAACTCCGCCACTGGCAGCACAATGCTGCAGCAGCAGTGCTACACCAGCAGCACAAAGGTAAGCTCACTAAATGCATACGCATACGTAGTACTTTGCAGGACATCCCACAAACTCAGTGCCCGGCAGTGACACTGGCTGCCCTGCTCGAGCTTTACGTGTGTGGCACCAGCCTGCACTATTCTGGTATAGCGTATTTCAAATAAGGTATCTGAGTGTCAGAGCCAGCACTGCCGCACCAGCACCACCACACGTGCCAACTTCCAAATCACACGCACACACACACACACAAATCAGCTTCCAACATCTCTGCCGCCAGCACTAACCACTCATCTGCCGCCTTCGCACTGGCACGGCGCGCCACCCACTCCCACGAATACGGCACGTGCCCACCCCAATATACACACAAACTCACACACTCACACACAACAACAGCAACGCCAACAACTTGAGAGCGCGAGCGGGGGCGGGCGCGCGCGCACGCTCACCTGTACGAGGTTCATGTCCTCGAGGGGCAGTATGGTGCGCACGTTGATGCGCATCCACAGCAGCGTGGGCGCCATGTACTCCTCAAAGAGCTTCTTGAGCGCGTCCTTGGTCGCCTGCGGCTCCTCGCGCGCCGCGAGCCAGCTCTCGATCAGCGAGCGCCACTGCGTCCCGTCGTCCGTCGAGATGTACAGGATGCCCGCGCGCGAGACCGTCGCGGGTGTGGCGTACTTGAGGTCGCGGATCTCGAAGATGAGGCGCATGTGGGGCTTGAGGGGGATGCGCTCGTTGGACGCGAGCGTGAGCATGCGGTTGTCGTCCATCACGGAGTTCATGGACTCGATCCAGTTGGCGTCGAGGTCTCCGTCGAGGAGGATCCACTTGGGCTTCTCGTCGGGGATGTTGCCGAGGTCGCGCATGATCTTGCTCAGCAGACCGTCCTTCCACTCGCGCGTCGCCATGCTGATGTAGCCGTACAGCTCCTCCGTCTTAATGGACTTGGGGTTGATGTCCATGATCTTGGTCGTCTGGCTCTTGTCGCGCAGCTTCCGCGCGGCCGCGAGCGTCTTCCAGCACTGCGACTTGCCTGCGCCCGGCGGCCCCATGACAAACACGCAGTGGCGGATCGCCAGCAGCTCCTCCAGCTGCACCACCTTGAGGCAGAACTGGTCGTCCGCGTGAAGTCCCTGTGTGCCGCACGCGTCGACGACAAACCCCTCCAGAACGGTGTCGACCTTGCGCGGCGGGTTGATCCCCGGGAAGAGGTCGCCCAGCAGGCCGAAGAAGACGACCTCGTCCTCGCGAACGATCTTCGGGACGTTGAAATCGCGTAGGGCGCGCATGAGGAGTGCGTCCTCCGCGAGGTCCGGCTCCGCCCGCTTGAAGCCGCCCGCGACGACGAGGACGGACTTGACGGCGCGCAGCCCCCAGTCGTAGTGCATCTGCTTGCTGAGCAGCTCGCGCAGCAGCGAGTACAAGCCGTAGAACTTGGAGGCGAGGACCTTGGCGGTGATGAAGCCCTCTGCCATGAGCATGTTCTCGCAGATGAGCACGAGGTCGGGCACCATGACGGTCATCGGTCGGAAGAGCGCCTTGAGGCCCTCCGGCAGCTCGCTGCGCCCGAGGTATCCCGGGTTCATGGTGATGAAGGCGCCGCACGTCGGGTCCAGGGAAATTTCATCGCCCTCAACGACGATGCGCGCCGCCTCCGCCTTCACGCCGTCGCAGACCGCCTTGAACTGCACGGAGCACACTGAGAGAACCTCGGGGATGAGACGGTTGAACTCGTCGAAGCACCCCCACGCGCCGCTGGACGCCAGCCCCTTGAAGATGTTGCCGAGGCCCTTGTAGTCCATCTCGGGGGAGCAGTTGAAGACGTAGCAACACTTGGCGAGCGCGTTCGCGAGGTCCTTGGTTGTCTCTGTCTTGCCCGTGCCCGCGGGGCCCGCGGGGGCGCACCCCATCTTGAGGTTGAGCGCCTGTGTTTGGGGGTGCGGGGGGGCAAGAAAATGTACATGTGTGAGGGATTTTTTGCTTGTCAGAGCAAGTGCAGTAACTCACCAGCGCCTGGGGTGCAGGGTTACATGAAAACGTATACTTTTGTTGCCAAGGCACGTGCCATAACTGACAAGCGGGGGCGCACCTCATCTTGAGGTTGAACGCCTGTTCTTTTTGGGGATGTGGGGTTGCACGAAAACGTCCATGCATGGGTCAGAACAAGTGCAGTAGCGGACAAGCGCCTGGGGTGCATGCTGCACGAAAACATATACTTCTAGTAGGATGTGAGGATTTTTTTCTTGTCAAGACAGGTGCAGTAACTGACAAGCGCCTGGGATGTAGGGTTGCACGGAAACGTCCACGTATGGACTGTTTTCTTGTCAAAACAAGTGCAGTAAAAATATAAATAGAATTCATAATATGCCTGCACTAGGCCAGCCACCGTGCATGAGCACCAGATACTACCTACACGCGCCCGCACCAAGCTGCAACTATCAACATTTTGGTGAAAGCGCGAGCGGTTCACGCTGTGCATACGCTCCGTGCACAGCGTGTGTGGCTTGCTCATACAGTGCACTCACGATTTGATGCGCTTTTATTAGGTGCGGTATGCGGGCTAGTGCGGCGTCCACCACAGACCTGTCACAGACCACAGGATCGTGTACAAGCAGTACGCAGTGTCCCATTGATGTACTGTGGCTCTTGCTTTAGTGCGGGGCGCTACAGCAGGGGGGCGACACTACCCCGCACTTAGTCGCGAGTGCACTGAATACGGATGCATGCACTCCGCACACGGCGTACATGGCTTGCTCATACTACGCTTTTGCGCATCCCCCCCTTGCGCGGCAGCCACACAGATGCATAAGCCACATACGCTCTGTACACGCTTCGTGCACAGCGTACATGGCTTGCTCATATGCTTCTGTTCTACCGAAGTAGTTCAGTACGCTTTGGCGCAGTCCCCCCACTTGAGTGGCGGCCACGTGGACGCGGTCCGTGAGTGGCCTAATCACACAGCACTAGGGGGAGAGTGATTGTTTATCAAAACACTAGCCACATGCGCTGTATACACGCTCCGTACACAGCATACTTCGAAGTACTTCATGTATGTGAAAAGTATATGGTTTGCTCACACATGCGCTTTCGCGCGCAATACCCCCACCTGGGTGGCGGTCACGTGGATGCGGTCCGTGAGGGGGCGTGGCGACAAAGCCTGCAACTGTCACCAACTGTTTGTCCAAACACTAGCCACATACTTCGAAGTACGCTTTATACACGCTCCGTGCACGGCGTACATGGCTTGCTCATATGCTTCAGTGCGATTTCGGTCGCACAACTCCCCCACCTGGGTGGCGGTCACGTAGATGCGGTCCGTGAGGGGCATAATGACGAAGCTGTGGCGTGATGACGAAGCTGCAACTATCACCAATTTTTCAAAACATCAGCCGTATACGTCTCTAAGTATGTAGTTCAAAGTGTATGCGCTTTATAAACACATGCTCCAGCTTACTCATACGCACGCTTTCGCGCGCAATCCCCCACCTGAGTGGCGGTCACGTAGATGCGGTCCGTCAGCGGCGTAATCACGAGTCGCGGCCCGTTCCCCAGGTACTCATAGTCATAGGGCATGATGGCGTCCGCGATCGCAATCTCCGCGCGCTCCGCTCCATTACCCCGCAGGTGCACGTCGCGGTTCACAAAGCTCGCGCCCTCCGGGGGGACGCGCCACTTGTGCTTGAGCTGCGACTGCCACTGGAAGGCGGTTACGTCCGAAACCTCCTCGAGAATCATTTTCTGGACGACGTCGCGCCCATGCGCGTCCATGGTGATGCAGACCATGACGCGCGTTCGGTCGCCGCGGTTCAGGTCGGACTGCGTGAGGCGGATGAGGTCGCTGAGCTGGTTCATCTGCTGCACGTTGTACTCCTTGAGCGCGTTGGGGTTGCCCTTGCCCATGCTGTAGAGGGCCTCCTCGACCTGGCGCGGGCGCGCGCACACACAGAGAGATGGCAGAAAAACACGTGTAGGAATGAGAAGTGGTGGGTCACAGCATATGATATGTGTATGTGCTACCGGTAATGAACGTGTGCACTTTCATGCTGTGCAGCGCCTCCTCCACCTGGCGGCGCGCGCGCGCGCGCGCAGAAAACACGCACAGAGAGGCGGCAGGCCAGTATGGTTACGAATGAGTAGTGATGGGCCACAGTGTATGAAGTTGATCATTATACGCCGTCACAACATATGTGAAAACGGTGTGATCCTAATGAAGTGCAATGTATGCACATGGACATATGCACTTCCATGCTGTGCAGGGCCTCCTCGACCTGGCGCGTACGCACAGACAGACGGCAGGGCAAGGTGTTCACAGACGAGTGGCGTGTGTGGCTAGTGGGTGCGGGCTGAGCTGGCAGTTACAGCCTCCCGGCCGACATGTGCCCTCACACCAGCTTTTGTACTACTGTATACTTAGAAGTACTTCAGTAGTACGGTGGTACATACTATTACAACAGTATACTGTATACATGCAGATATACTTCGTATGCATTACCTAATAAAATATACTTTGAGGTGTAAATAACTTGCGTGCTTTGAACCTGCAGCCACATAAGCGGGCACAATGCGGCAACACGCGCCCCGGACTGCGCTCGTTCTCTCCTACAGGCACTTAGGTGCAGGGGCAGCGTGCGCAGGATTGCACGCTATATGAAGTCACGCTGGGTTGCAGGGTGCAGCCGCCTGGCTTTACCCAAGTTTTTAGCAGCAAGTGCAGCCACTGCGGCGCGATCACCAGCAGGCGCCACCCCATGTGTACACCAACTTTAGTGTGTCTGTGGTTGCGCGCGCACGCGCTGGTTAGCCGCACGGAGCAGCCAGCTACAGTGGCACACCCGCAGCAACAGCACTGCTGCTACAGGTGTAAGAGACATGTACAGAAGCACATAGTTTGGAGTATACTGCCACACACAGCAGTACATACCACTTCTCTCGTAAAGGGACTTTGAGCATGTACTTCAAAGTGCTTCTGAAGTACACATGAGGTTGCTGCAGGGTGGGCAGTGTGCCACAGTCACGGTGCCACCGCTACGCCATGCGGCCAGCTTCTGCTGCTGAGCCCGCTGCCTAGGGTGTTGCTGCCGCGCATGTGTGCAGCCAGCGGATTTACGCCCGGCATGTCGTGTTGCCCAAGCAGATACTGTTCACATGCAAGAACTGAAAGGAAGCAGCAGCTATGGCTGTGCTGCGTCCAGCTCCACACCGCCCTGTCAAGTAGCAGCTATGTTGTGTACCCAGTGCTGGTGTAGTTCCACTGCTGCTGCTGCTGTCGCTGCTGCTGCAAGCGCTTGTGGTGGCAGCCGCAGCGGCTGGTTGGCTACCGTGCTGCTGCAACCCCCTCTGGTGTACCAGAATGATAGTGCTGAGCAGCTGTAATCACAGCGCCATTGCTCAGCAGGAGTACGAGCACCACCAGCACAAATACCCACCAGGTCGCGCGTGCTCAGCCTGGCTGCGCGTGCGCGGCACACGCCGCGCCGTCCATCAAGAAATTATTGCTGAGCAGCAAGATCACACAAGCAGGGGCTCATGTATGTCCGCCTCACCTCTGACACGTAGTTGACCCCCCATCCAGTAGGGTACTTCCTACTTCAAGAACTACTTCAAGAAGTACAAGCCTCACTGCGCACACACACACAACACTGCACTTTCAGAAATTTCTTGTGGATCCAAAACTTTCTTGCTGAGCATGAAGAGCGCAAGTATGACAGTCTCACCTCCGACACGTAGTTGACGGCGAGCGTGAGGAGGATGATCTGCGCGGGGTCGGACCCGCGGTCCGTGCCGGGCTGCTTGTGCATGAGCCAGTCCGGGCGCGACATGGACAGGTAGCGCGAGAGCGAGCGCTTGAGGTTCTCGAAGAGCGACTTCTTCATGCCATCGAGCACGTCCTGCATGTAGATCTCCACCTTACCCTCGAGGGGCACCGGCGGCTCGAAAGCCATCTCCTCCACGCCCACCCCTGAGATGAGCTTCATGGCCTTGGGGCGGCCTGCGGCGCGGCGCGGCGGGTGGGAAGCGGGCATGGCGGGAAGAAGTTGAAGTTAGGTAATGCATGGCGGGTTTAAAGTTGAAGTTTGTTGTGCGCGATCACGGGGATGCGTAAAGTTGGAGTTGGGTTGTGCATGGCGTGTTTGAAGCTGAAGTTGGTTGTGTTGGGTCACGGGGATACAAGTTGAAGCTAGGTTGTGCATGGCGGGTTTGCAGTTGAAGTTGGTTGTGCTGGATCACGGGGAGGCGTGGTGGCATGTGCGCGCGGCGGCTGTACCATAGAGCTTGAAGTTGGGTCAGAACTTGCAGTTAGGGCATTTTGAAGTTTGCCTATTGCAGGTGCATGAGCGGCGTGTGTGCATTACCAGCACACAGTCAATAGACACAGAAGTGAAAGCTAGGTGTGAACTTGAACTTTGTACTTGACGTATACTACTCCAGAGACACGGGGCCATGAGTGTGTGTGAAGCAGTACAAACTGCTAGTAGACCACTCAAAAGCCGGGCAATGTGGAGCGCTTGACGGAGCACTTTGTCTAGAGTATATTTCGGTATATTAAGGATCCTGTGGGTAGGGGTTCGGCGGCGCCGCCTGAGCGGCGGCGGTTGCCGGCGGGCTGGCAGACCTGTGTAACTCACTTCTGAAATACATGGATACTTCAAAAGGTAGGCACGCTGAGCACGCCTCACCTGTGCGCGGTGACACATCCTTGCTGAGCACGAGCGTCTTGGTGCACACGTACACCTTCCGGCATGATATTACTGCAGTACTAGCATGTGTTACAAGGCGTATACGTACGAAGTACTACGTATAAACATGTAGTACCTCTGTAGTATACGGCGCGTGTGCACACATGTATGTACTTTGTATGTACACAGGCGCCTCGCCTGTGCGCGGCAACACGTGCTCGCTCACCACCAGCGTGTTGGTGCGCACGTACACCTTCCGGCATGATAATAGTACGAGTATGTAAACAAACTACCTCTACAGTACACGGCGTGTGTGCACATATATATATACACATACTTCTACTGAAGTATACTTTGTACTTCAAGGTTGTGTACACAGTTGCCTCACCTGTGCGCGGCGACACGTCCTCGCTCAGCACCAGCGTCTTGGTGCACAGGTATACCTTGGGCGTGTGCACCAGCACCTT
This sequence comes from Ophiocytium majus, assembly GCA_032358315.1. NCBI lineage: Eukaryota > Xanthophyceae > Mischococcales > Ophiocytiaceae > Ophiocytium > Ophiocytium majus. Next base: position 16,238 of record JAULBY010002559.1, read on the forward strand.
GGCAGGGTCCCCGCCATTCGACAGTATGTCCAGCAGGTCTGCCTCGGACACAAAGTAGTAGCGCGGGAACTGCCGCCGGCGCCCATCGAGGAAGTCGGCGAGCGACTTTTTGCACAGCTCCAGCTGCACGCCGATGCCCTCGAGCTTGGCGAAGAAGCCGTCGAGGTTGCATGCCGCCTTGATGTTGCGCTCCTCCCAGAACCTGCAGGGGGGTTGAAGTTGTGTGCATGTCAGGAGTTGAAGTTGTGCATGTCAGCAGTTGAAGTTGTGCATGTCAGCAGTTGAAGTTGTGAATGTTAGCAGTTGAAGTTGTGCGTGTCAGTAGTTGAAGGTGTGCACGTCAGCAGTTGAGGTTGTGCATGTCAGCAGTTGAGGTTGTGCTAGCAGTTGAAGTTGTGTGTGTCAGTGAAGTTGATAGTGTTTTTGAAGCAGCACGGCAGGAGTTGAAGTTTGAGCATGGCACGAGTTGAGGTTAGTTGCTGCCGACGTGGGTGGGGTCACGCAGCCAGAAAAACAACTAATGTTTGACAGGGTGTTCACACCAAGAAGGAGTCACATGAGACTGTGACTGCACGGTGGCTCTTGCCTGCCAGCTGGGCTGTGGTGTTAAAAGCCGTGTGCGTGCCGCCATGTGCGGTTCAGCCACGCCAGCATGCAGCTGTGGCACGCTCACCGCCCTGTTCCAGTTTGTTCAGCTGCAATGAGCACCTGCTCAGCATGTGCGCTAGGGCACATGCCGTGACATACTTCGAAGTACTTCTGAAGTACTACAGTAATATGTAGTGCACTTTGCATGTGGGTCGTGTACAGTGACCTGCACAGTGCCATGAACATGGGCGTGCGGACCAACCGCTCGAGTGTGCATATTTTTCTGGACTTTTGGCAGACGCCAAACGGAGCACGCCGGCGGTGTCACTCCAACGCCATGGTTCACCACTTTGCGTGCATGCCTCTGCACAGAAGCGCACTGCAACGGGCCATCCCGCTGCCACACCGCTGCGGCTTGGAACGCACTTCACAACAGGTGCGTACAACAAGCTGTCAAGAAGGCATTCAACCAGCCATGCTTTCCATCACCAGTCTGCAGCTCTCCCTTCAGTGCCAAACACACATACATGTACACATGCGTGCACACCTCCAGAAGTGCACACTTCTACTAGTACTGACCGTGTATAATACACTTCAAGTACAGTACAAAGACAGCATGCACTCAGCTGCTGAGCATGGCTTTGGCGTCCTCACTCAATCCCCAGAAACCACCGCGCATCCCCCCGAAGCTCATGCTCCGCCACCACACATGTCACACATGTGTGCATACACACTTCCATAAGTGTCTTTGTTGAACTCTCAGCGCGCGAAAAACGCTGCACACACTGCAGGCGCATGCGTAAAAAAAGAATGGCCGAACATGCTGTCCGCTGTTGCCAGCTAACGAGATGTCAGTTAGTAGTGCTCACATGCGCACACATGACACACTTGCATAAACGCAGCGCGCACTCACTTGGCGAGCACGGTGCCTTGACGCGCTCATCAGCGCCCACAAAGCGCCGCGCGTCCTCCGGCAGCTCGCGCTTTCACTGCCATACACACACTGATGTTTAGACAGACTGGTATGTACGGCTGTCGTACTTGAGAGTATGCTCACACCTCAGTAGTACCGCTGCGGCAGCACATCACACATGAAGCGTATGCATACTTGATGTATAAAAACGCACAAACTCACCGGGTGAGGACGGCCTTGACGTCCTCATCAATGCCCGCGAACCGCCGGGCGTCTTCCGGGAGCTCGCGCTTCACCTCCTCCGAGCCAATGAACAGGGGCTCCAGGTACGACCACGTGCGCTGGATCTCCTGCAGCAGCGCAAAGACGTCACTCACCAGGGCCAGCTCCTTCTGCCACGTGGTGACCTCCATCTCGAACTGCGCCAGGTAGCGGCTCGACATCATGCCCTGCACGGCCAGCTGGTCGGCCTCGAGGGACTCAAAGTCCTCCTCCGCGATTTTCAGGAGAGGCACCTGCATGTAGGCGAGAAAAAACATATTGGTAAGTGACGCATGAGCCCAGTAATACTGGTAGTATCTATACTTCGTACGCATAATGCACTCTTGAAGCATATACATTGTGGTACTAAGTAGTATATGGCTCGATATCATGCCCTGCACAGCCAGCTGGTCGGCCTCAAGGGACTCAAAGTCCTCCTCCGCGATCTCCAGGAGGGGCACCTGCGAGGTTTAGGCGTGAGAAAAACATGCTCATAAGTGGCAGATGAACCTGGTAATTGTATGTTCCTTTATACTTTGTACACGTTAGTGTGTACTGTATGTATTATTGCGCATGGCTCGACATCATGCCCTGTACGGCCAGCTGGTCGGCCTCGAGGGACTCAAGGTCCTCCTCCGCCATTTTCAGGAGGGGCACCTGCGCTCGGGCGAGAAAGCAGCATGCTTGTAAGCGGAGCAGCGAGACAAGCTACATGGGCAGGGGCGCCTGCAAGGTTGTGTGAGAAACAGAGAAACGGGTGGTACATAAATACATTTTATAATACTACCAGTAGTAGTTTTTTTTACTTGCCCTTGGGGGGATGCAACAGCCCATGACATAAAGAGGAGGGCTAGCGGGTGCCCGCAGGCTACTTAGGCTCGACCTGCCAGGGCAGGTCACCCTCCAGTAGTAGTAGTCGAAAATGTACCTACTACTGAAGCACTTTCGAAGACTAACATATGAACTCAAGTAGTACACTGTACTTGCAAGTAATACTGTATCAGCAAAACAAAGAAAATTGTGGGTACTGGCTGCTGCCCGAGGGGCGCCGTCTCTGCTCTGCTCCCTTCTTGGGCACAGGCACTCAGCCCCTGAGGGTGACGGCGCTGACTGGCAGATTAGCCACTAGTAGAGCTGCTGTATTGGTGCTGTGTTTGTAAACTTCTTGAAGTAGTTGTCATGTGGCCAGCGGCTGGCAACACCCGCCTGTGTGCGATCACACAGGTCCATCCGCCACTCAACGCTTTTCCACCGCTCGACGAGCGCCTTGAGCGCGAGCGGTATCTTTTCCTCCTTTGACGCCACGTAAACTTGTACATACTGGTACATAATCACTTATATGTAATCTATGTGGTTGCTCAAATAGCAGTAGTGTTTGTATAACTTGTCATGTGGACGCCCACCTGCGCGCCGTTACAGGTCCATCTGCCACTCAATGCGCTTCCACCGCTCGCCGAGCGCCTCCAACGTGAGCTCCATTTTCTCCCCCTTGACCGCCACATAAGACTATGCATACATCAGTGTATAGTGTAGTATGCATACTATGTGCTTGGTCAAATAGCAGTGGTATTTGTATGACCGTCATGTGGACGCCCACCTGCGTGCCGTTGTACAGGTCCATGCGCCACTCAATGCTCTTCCACCGCTCGCCGAGCGCCTTGAGCGTGAGCTCCATCTTCTCCTCCTTGACCGCCTGGTCAGAAATCTCCTCCACGTCGCCCGTGAACGAGTGCAGATTGAGGGCCAGGATGCCACTCATCTTGATGGTCGGGTCCTCGTAGGGCGGCGTGAACGTCTTGCTCGTCGCCTACACGTGGGGGGGGGGCACAAAAAATGGGCAGCAGCACGACCGCTGAGGGGTTTTCGCCGAGGGCCACCAGGTGCGCAGGCAGCGGCGCTGCTGCAGGCGCACGGAGGCTGCATGCGGGCTGGGTCCACTGAGCGGACGTCTTGCCTGTCGCCTGATGCAGGCTCGCGAAAAAAAACCAAACGCATCTAAGGGTGATGTACGGCGTATACTTGATGTATGCTTCTGAAGTAGGACTGTACAACTTCTCAACACAAAGAATGGGTGCTAATAATGATCGCTCCTGGGGGGCGCACATGGGTTGCAGCTGCGGTGCTGTCGAATGACTCGACAATAGATACCAGTAGCACACACCGGGTGTACACTGTACTCGTGCAGAAGTGGTCAGTGTGCAGCTTCCGTGGAGGAACGGGGGAAAAGGGGACACCACACAGGGGCAACACGGGCAGCTGTGACCAATAAATACCATTGGTGCCCAATGACTTGTAAATTTACATTTGGAGCCACTACCTTGTCTATCGAATACAATTAGGCAAATATGGGCCCAGCAGCAAGTGATGGCTAGATTCCTGGTGCAATCGTCCAACAAGAACGTACAAAACTACTCGGAGGTTTTCGCACAGCCCAACCCACATTGTAGATTACCCTACTCCTACTACCTTAAACTATACATGGAGTTTTGGCTTTGCGGCTGGAGTTTGTTCTTCCCATTTGACATGTTGTAAATGACCGGTACAGTATGTATAACTTTCGAAAATAAATCAAGGCCCCCCCACCTTCATGAGCAGGGTCCAGTGCCGTGGCCGCATGGCGTGGTGCTTGAGCAGCGAGATGAGGGGTATCATGTTGGTGAATTCGGCAATACTGTGCTGCTTCCTTACCCTCATTGAAAGGAAAAAAGTGGGACAACGTGCGGAGTCGCGCAACACCCACCTTCATGAGCATGGTCCAGTGCCGCGGGCGCATGGCGTGGTGCTTGAGCAGCGAGATGAGGGGGATCGTGTTGATGAAGTCCTTGCACATCTTGTCAAGGAGTTTGTACGCGTCGCACCCGCGCGTGGTCTTGTGCAGTCCGCGTACCGCCTTGACGTGCATCTTCGACTCCTCATCCAACGCATCCGTAGACACGTCCGCCCAAAGGCGCTCCTTTGACTCCGAAATGAATGCCTGAAGGTAGGGTCGCACGAAAGGGCGTTTCGCATTTGCTCAGCGATTTTTGTGAGCGCGTGGGGGGCACTAGCTGGCAGCAGCTCACTTTCTGCGGGAGCGAGTGAGCTGCTGCTAGCCTGAATGGTACCTATGTGGCAAAAAAAAATTCTTGTTAAAGCGTGCGCAATAACTTGCTGTGCTGGGCCAGCCACCATGCAAGAGCACCAGCCACCAACTCACACACGCCTGCGCCAGGCTGTTACTACCTAGTCTTTTTTCATGCATCGGCCGTATACGCTGTACATGCGCTCCGTATACGGCGTATACGGCTTGCTCATGTACGTTTTTGCGCCACCTTACCTGGAGGGCCTCCGCGACGTCCCACAGCTCGTACATCCTCCGGCACTCCCCCTCCATGCCCTCCAGCAGCTCTCGCGCGCTCTTGATCGCCGCGGGGAAGTCAAACATGGAGCAGAGGTGCGCATTCGCTTCGAGCAGCTTGCGCTCCTTGGCGAGGTCCGCCTCGGCGGCGCGCAGGCCGCGGCGGCCGCCCTCGGGCCCCACGGCAAATGTCCAGAAGTCGAGGTGTTTGAAGTCGGCCGCGCGCTTTCGCATGCCCGCCTCGTAGCGCTCGACTTCCTCCTGCGGGTGGTGTTGGGGGTTGCCAAGAAATGGTGGTACATTTTTTGGGTTCAGAACCACGTGTGTGGCTACAGATTGTGAGGGAGTTTGGCCGTAAACCGGTGATAGTTGCAGCAACTTCAATAGTGTTTGGGCTCAGCAGGGCAGGGTTGTAACAGATGCTGAGGTGTTTTAAGTCGGCGACGCGCTTGCGCACGCCCGCCTCGTAGCGCCCCACTTCCTCCTGCGTAATCAGACAATGGCAGCACATTTTTTGTGTATCAGAAGCTCGTCTGGTTACAAATTTTGTGACGTTATTTGGCCGTGGGCTTGTGATAGTTGCGGCAACTTCAATATTGTTTTGGGCTCAGCAGAGTAGGGTTGTTCAGAAGTTGAAGTTGGCGGCGCACTTGCGCATGCCCGCCTCGTAGCGCTCCATTTCCTCCTGCGGGTGGTGTTGGGTTGGGGCTGTCAAAAATTGGTGGTACATTTTTTGGGGGTTCAAAACAATGGCGGTTTATAAATTGTGACGTATTTTGGCCGTAGACTTGTGACGGTTGCAGCAACGTCAATAGCATTTTGGGCCCAGCAGAGTGGGGCCGTAACACATTGCAAGACAGCGTAGGCTGCCGTAAGCATCTGCTGCGGGAATGCTTGAGCCACCTCTGTCTGCCATGTGCCAGGGGCTTACCACATTTGCAGCCCCACCTGATGGCGCGGACTGCCACACAGACCAGAGACAAGGACAGAAATCAGCCACTAACAAAAACCAAAGCCTCAGCCACATGGAACCTGACATATGCCCTAATCTTTCGCCCTGCGCGGGCACCGCACGCATGACTCCCACCTGGGTGTTGTGCGCCCACGTCTTGGTCAGCGGGCCGATGGCGCTCTGCGTCGCGGGCGCCTGCGTGAGCGCGTCGCGCCACATGTTCGCCGCCGCGTCCAGCGCGTCCAGCATTCTATCCGCCGCCTTCTCGCTCTTCTTCAGAACCGCCAGCGCCGCGCGGTTCGCGTCCACCCGCAGGTTCAGCTCCACCCGGTGCTCCGTCACCCCGCGGATGTACTCCTTCACGCGGATCAGGTCCGCCCGCAGCTCCGGCTGTATCGGCGCGCGCAGCCCCTTGACCACCTTTGTCGCGTACTCCTTCAGGTAGGGTTGCACGAATACGCATGACGGGCGGTTTTTTTCTCGTCAACGGGCATTTCGCATTTGCTCAGCAGCTTTTGTGAGCACGTAGGGGGCAGTAGCTGGCAGCAGTTCACTTTCTGCGGGAGCGGGTGAGCTGCTGCTAGCGCACGCAGGCTGGGCCAGCGTTTTTTTCGTGTCAAAACATGTGCAATGACTGACTCTGTCGGGCCGGCCACCATGCAACGGCACCAGACATTGCCCGCACACGCCCGCGCCGAGCTGTTTCTGCCACCATTTGTTTTCACAGCATTAGTCATACATACGCTGCGTATACACTCCGTATACGGCGTATACGGCGTGCTCATATACGTTTTCGCGCAACATTTACGTTTTTCGCGCAGCCCCACCTTAAGGTCCCGCGTGGAGTCCTTGATGTGGCTCAGCAGAAGCGGTCCGCCGAGCGCGTTCGCCGCGGGGTCCACCCCATCCCGCGCGGCCGCTCTGAAAGGCGACCCCCGTATCGGCCCCGCCACACCGTTGAACGTCCCTTTGAAGTGCACGCCAATGGTATACACGCCCGCCGCCGGCGCCGTGTACGTCACCAGGTAGGTGCCGTCGCCATTGTCCGCAATGGCCGCGAGCACGGTCAACGGCGCTCCGCCACCCGCCGCCGCCGCCGCCGCTACTGCGCCGCCGCCCTCCTCCCCCCCCTCCGCCGCCGTCGCCGCCTCGCCGGTGACCGTGACCTCAAACTCGTCTCCGCCGCACACGCGCTCGTTCCCGGCCTTGTCGCGCGCCTGCATGTAGGGTTGCACGAAAACGTACGTATATGGGCGTTTTTTCTCTCGTCAGAACATGTGCAATAAAACAGAACCCTGGGCCAGCCACCATGCAAGCGCACCAGACATAGCCCGCCTGCGCCTGCGCCAAGCTCCAATTGCCACTAAAATTTCAGAACATGGGCCATTTACGCGGTATATGCGCTCCGTATACGGTGTATATCGCTTTTAAATATATACGTCTTCGCGCAACCCTACCTGTATGAGGAAGGCGACAGGGGCGCCGGGCGCGAAGCCCTCGAGAAGACCGGGGCCGAATGCGACCGTCTTTGTGGCGTCGCCCACAGAGAAGTAGCGGAACGCGGCGCTGCTGCTGGTGAGGCCCTTGGAGCCAATGGCGACGCGCACCTCGACCTCCACGGGCCCGAACTTTTCAAAGTTTGGCGTGTCGAAGGTTATCTCCGTGTCGCTGACGACCTGCCCGGAGACCTCGAGGGAGCCCTTGAGGCACGCAAAGCGGACGGTGGGCGTGCCGGTTGTGGACGCGAAGCCCATGCCGAGGAGCGCGGCGCGCATGCCCCCCGTGAAGGGCCCCGTCATGGGCGCAATGGTGCGGATGGAGTACGGCGGCCCCACCACCTGCCCCACCGTGCACACGCACAGATCGCCGTACCACCGGTCCGCCCAGCCTCCAAAGGCCACCACGCGGCCGTTCTCCGCGTCATAGATGAGCTGCGTGTCGGCGCGCGGCGGGGGGACGTCGCCCACGGTCGTGGGCTGCGTCCACGTGCTGGACCCCGTGTCGAGCACGCACAGGTCATTGAGGTACTGCCCCTGGGGGGTGCCGCTCTCCATGAGGTTCCCGCTGTTGCCGCCGAAGCAGAAGACCTTCCAGTGGGGGACGGCGAACACGCTGACGGCGCAGTGGCCCCACCGCGGGGGGCCCCACGCATCGCCGCAGCCGCTGGCCGCGCGCGACCACGCCATCGCCGCCGTGTCGAGCACGTACAGGTCGTTGAACTGCTGGACGCTGTTCCAGCCGCCGAAGACGTACATGCACTCGCGGACGACCACCGCCTGGTGGCCGCTGCGGGCCTCGGGCACCTCCCCCGTGGTCTCCATCTCGCGCCACTCCCACGTGCTCAGGTCGAGCGCGTGGAGGTCGTTGTAGTCGCGGCGGCTGTAGCCGGGGCCCCCGTACCCCCCAAAGATGAGCAGGAGGTCGTTGACGATGCAGCCGCTGTGGGCGCCGCGCGCGTCGGGGCAGCCGCGCCAGGGCCGCTTGAAGGCGACGGTGCCGTCCTCCGCATCGTCCGTCAGCCCTGGCAGGGGCTGGTACCACTTGTCGCCCGCGTTGGTGTCGAGCAGCCACACGTCGTTGAAGCGGGTGCTGCTCGTGTGGAAGCCCCCGAAGACCACCAGGGTGGAGCTGTTGTGGACCGCGGCGCTGTGCTGCCACCGGGGCTTGGGCCCCTTCCCCGACGCCGCGGGCTGCACCTTCTGCCAGTAGAACTCCCTGGCGTTGCTCATATCTACCTTGTACATGTCGTCCGTGGGGCCGGGAGGGCGTTTCTGTGGGCAGCCGCCAAATAGGTAGCCTGTGGAGCCCACCATGGTGAAGGAGTGGCCTGACCGCTTGCTGGGCGGGTCGCCCATGCAGGCGGGGCGCTCCCACCGCATTTCAGGTGGCGCTTGCTGCGGGGGGGGGGGGGGGGGGGGGGGGGGGGGGGGGGGGGGGGAAGGGTGCGGCAGGGAACGGCATTGAGACGCACAAGCAAGCATAGGCTTAACTGGCAGAAAGCACCTGTGCTGGCAACGGCACCAGTGCTGCGTGCGAGAAAGAGGCCGGGTCACAAACCGTCGTAGTGCCTCACATCTTATGTGCGCAGTGTTGGCGAGGCACCGTCAGCTGGTGCGCCAGCCTCAGGCGTGCGAACACACAGTCATCTGCTTCGCACTCCCCTTGTTCTACGGTACTCACCATGGTTGCGAATGTGCGAGGCCTTGCCAGGCACCCGCTCGCTAGCGCCTCTCCTGGACAGGTCTCTGGTACGAGCGCGTCAGCTATGCAGGCCTACGGCAGCGGGCCTCGTCAAGTCCTCGCGGTGGCCCTAGTCGGAGCGCCGGCCTGCGTGCTGCGTGTGAATGATGTCGGTCGAACAGCAACAGACACGAGCACAGCAGACGGTTGGGAAAACGGTTTCATCAGAGAAAGGGTGTGTGTCAAAGCACACACACGGCACACACCACCACCAAGCCAGACAGAGCAGACACGTCGGGGCAGCGGCATCTGAACACTGCTGACGCTTCTCATTGGGACGTCACAGTTGCATGTAGGCGCCCGAAACCCTGGCGCTGACATGGGAGCAGTCCTCTGTGGTTGACGTACCTCGCACACCAACTGTGCTGTCTCAGCTGCCGCTGCCGCACCGGTGAACCATGTCGGACCTGGTGCTGCAGTGGGCCAATGAGCACCTGGATGGCCACGGTGAGTGGCGACAGCTAGCTAGCATTCACCATAGGCACACGCGCACAGGCACCGCATGTGGTTGTGCTGCCGCTTCTGCTGCCCAGCTGCTACTGCCGCTACTGCTGCTGCTGCTGCTGCTGCTGCTGCCGCGCTGCTGCCGCTGCTGCTGCTGCTGCTGCCGCGCTGCTGCTGCGGCTCTAACAGTACCTGACTTGAGCACTGCTCCGCTGCTACCCAACGCCACCCACCGCAGTCCTAAACCTGGAGCAGGACTTCCGCAACGGCTACCTGCTGGGCGCCTTGCTGCACCGCTACAACCAGCTGCCCGCGTTCCCCCGCTTCCAAGATGGCACGTCCACAGACGCCAAGCTCACCAACTACCGTCTCCTTCAGCCCGCCTTCAAGGCCCTGGACATACCCTTCGACGCGCGCACCGCCTACGGCGTCATGCAGGGGCACGCGGGCGCAGCCGCGGCCCTGCTGTGCCAGATGCAAATGACCCTCGAGAGAGCCCACCGCGCGGCGGCGGCGGAGGCCGCAGCCGCCCTCACGCCCCGACAGGAGCAGCAGCACGTCCCCCTCTCTCCCACCCCCTTCTCCCCCACCTCCAGCACCGCGGGGGGCCTCAACAGCCTGGGGCAGGGCAGCCTGGTGCTGCCGAACCTGCCGCACCGCGCCGGCAAGCCCCTGTACGACGCGGTCTCCCTCAAGCACTTTGAGGACACCCTGCGGCGCCTGCTCGACAACGCCAAGCAGCACGACATGGCGCGCGCGCTCGCGCGCTTCGGGGCGCATGGCGCCGCCAACGCCGCGTCCGCGCGCGCGTCCGCCGCCCTCGCGGAGGC
>JAULBY010002670.1:0-26773 GCA_032358315.1 Ophiocytium majus
TCGCGTCGTCACCGAGCTGCAACGCCTCCCATTCCTTGAGCCGGGCGTTGCGCGCCGCGCGCTGCAGGCGACCACGAGCTCCGGTGGCGGTGACAACGTCGAGTGGGTTGAGCCGCGCGATCGGGCCGTTGTAGGTGCCGAACCGGTAGCGACCGTCGAGCACCAGCTGGGCAGGTGGCGGCTCGTGCGTGCGCTGGGATTGGCGTCTGTGTGTGCGTGTGGTGGGTTTGCGAGTGCTGTGTGTGTGTGGGTGGCTGGGTGGAGAGTGTTCCTTGGTTCCATCTGCCTCAAGAAGTATCTGCGTTGTTTCGTCGTTGGTTGTGCACGCCGGCATGTTGTTGATGACCATGGCAGCGACGCTGCAGCGGGCGCACTGGCGGGCGCTCACCTAGCTACCACCTGTGCGTGTACCAAATGGTGGCTGACAGGGTGCATGCACCAGTGGCATGACTAGTGATGGGTCGTGGCGTATGGCGCATGTCAAACATGGTACCAAAACACGGCGTAATCATACATATGTCTGCGCCCAAAAACGCGATGTACAGTGTATTTGCCGCATGAAAGCGTCCATCTGAATACGTTATACGCCGTGTTTACATACGCATGCGGTGCATAATGCAAAGCTTATACGCTGTGACCCATCACGAGTCATGACCAGTTGCATTCAATTCTGACCCCCCCGGACACGCTACGCTGCAGCTCCTGGTCTGCTGGTACCCAAGTAGTCTGTGAAGCAAAGGCCTCTTGCACCCGTGGCGATCAACACGTGCGGCCGCCCGCACCTCCCTCACTCGCTCACTGACCCACCTGCAACCAACACGCCGCGCACGCGCTGCCGCCGCTTGCACCTGCACCTGGCAGCGGCGGCCTTGCCTACACGGCCTCCGGTGAGCTGGCGAGTGTTGTCAGCGGCGAGGTGTCACTCTACAGCCGCAAGGACAATGCGCAGCGCTTTGCCAAGCGCGCGGGGGCCCCAGCCCGCTTTGCGGTGAGCCTATAATTGACATATCGTATCGCTGCCCTCGTGAAGTACATATACTGAAGTATGCCTTCGACAGTAGTAGTGTAGTACGGTACACTACATGCGGTAATGTGATTTTTCAGTATGTTTACATCAATGTACAATGTACATACCATAATAGTAGTACGGAATGTTTACGGGTGTGGACACCGACGCAGTCTTCGATCTGGGATGTAAACAGCAAACACCCAAACCTCAAGCCCCGGCTGATTGAAACCTATCGAAAGCTAGCAACACCGCTGCCCAAGCACAAGGGGGTGCCCGCCCGCCTTGTGGTGACCCCTCCTGCCACCCCGCACCTCACGCCAGAGCTTCTCCTCACTCCCCGCTCATAAACCATTTGTTGGAAGCCTGGGTGTGTTTGTGTGTTTTTCTGCGTCTGTGCATGCGCGCGAAGCGTGGACAACTCTGTGCAACAACCACTTGGTACCAGTTGAAACCAATAGAATGCGATACTAAATAGAAATAGTATGAACCGCAATTTAAGCCAGTCTTATTGCAACCCTGCTCATATGTTGTGCCCGTGCAGCCGCGTGAAGCGTGGACAACTCTGTGTGCGAGCGCCGACGGGCGGCTGGTGGCCACCGCGTCCGTCGAGAAGCGGCCCGGGGTGGCAGTGTGGGACTGCGGAAGCGGCGAGCAGGCAAGACCCACCACTGCTTTGTGTCGCGCTGGTGCCGTTAATGCGTGCGCGTGTTGTCTTTTTCCGGTGTTCTATTTTTACATTCATTCTGTTTAGCACTGGCTTGAGCACGCAAGAACCACCGCGCCGCGCCGCTTTGCCACGCGCTGGATATTATTTTTGTTATTCGCGCTGGATATTTTTTTTATCAGTGCATGTGCGTGCGGCCTTCTCCTGTGCTCGCAGCGCAAGCGCGTGCCTGAGCTGACGGGCGTGACATGTAAAGCATGACAAATCAAGCAGTTCTCTATTTTTTTCTCTCAACTTTCAACTTGCAGAAGTATTGATTTTCACTTTTATTTTCATTTAGCACTCGTTTGAACACGCAAGGGCCACCGCGCCTCACTGCTCTGCCTCGCGCTGGCGCCACACGCCCTTTGCCCTCCACTACTTCAAGTACTTCTTCAAGTTTCACTGGTGGTGGTACTGTCTGGTTCTGAGTCAGTTGCCAGGGCGGAAACTATGGGCGGCTCAGAATAAATGAAGGGTTGCACGTTGCCTTAGGAACCACTCACACAACTGCACGAGTAACAAACCCTGGGTAGCATTTACATTTTGTTACAAGAGCTGACAACGCCACAATGTGGGGGTAAGTTAATTCGAAAAAAAAGCGACTTGTACTCTAAGTTTCCGCCCTGAGGCGACTTCAGCAGGAGACGGGAATACTCACTCTTGGCACAGTAGTCCCTCGCATCCATCAATGCCCAGCTCCGGCAACCTCTCAGCCCCTGCGGCTGACATCACGACACAAACCCCTCTCGCCCGCCCCCTGCTGTGACCCGTTGCCGCTGCAACAACATCATGACACAACTCCCCCTCCCTCCCCCCCGCCTGCCATGACCCATTGCCGCTGCAGCAACATCATGACTAAAACACCCCCCCCCCCCCCCCCCCCCCGCCTCATGACCTATTGCCGCTGCAACAACAGCTCTGCCAGCTGCCGGAGGCCCTAAGGCGCGGCGCGGTGACACTGGCCTTCAGCCCGGATGCGCGACTGCTGCTGGGCGCTGGGGGTGATGCAGGGCACGGGCTCGCCTTGTGGCGCAGGTCAGTGTCTGCTTACTTCAAGTTTGTACTTCAAGTTTGTAGCTCAACAATTCACGAACTTCGTACTTGGAATACTTGAAGTACCTGCAGTGCGTTGGGGGCAACGTGGTGCAAGGGATTGCCCTGTGGCGCAGGTCGGTGTCTGCTCACTTCAAGCTGCTACTTCAAGTTAACACTTCAAGGATTCATGTAATTCAGAAGTACTTTGAATGCTTGTAGTATCTGCTGGGCGTAGGAGGAGACGCGGGGCACGGGATTGCCGTGTGGCGCAGCTCAGTGTCTGTCTACTTCAAGTTTGTACTTCAAGAACTTGAATCATGTACATCGAAGTACCTTGAGTAGCCGAAGTACCCGCAGTGCATTGGGGGAGATGCGGGGCATGGGCTCGCCCTGTGGCGCAGGCTAGAGTCTGCCTGCTTGAAGTTTGTAGTGCTCCAGGAACTTGGATTATGTACCTAAGGTACTTGAGTACTGGAACAAGTACCTGCTGTGCATTGTGAGCGATGCGGGGCATGGGCTCGCCTTGTGGCGCAGGTCAGTGTCTGCGTACTTCAACCTTGTACTTCAAGATTTTGAGGTATATACTTCAGGTACTGGACGTACTTGAGCTGTTTGCTGCTACGCACCGCTGCTGCCTCCCTCACTGAAGCAATTCAGTAGTCAAATGCGAGTTTTTGCCAGGCAGCGCAGTCTATCACATGCCTTTTTGAACAGACCCATGCGGCCGTCACGCATGGTAGCTGCAGCATCTACGCGCATACATGAGTGTTATTCACGTAGCAAGTTTGTACCACGAATTGACGGCTGAGCTTTCAACACCGAAATCCTGCACCAAGCTTGTTTTGTGGCAGTTCGATTTGCTGCTTGACACATCAGACCCCCCCTTAATTGACGGTGTCATACGTCTGCAGACGCCGACGACGGCAACAACAGCCGAAAAGGTAATTCGCACCAATGGTAATATTTAATATCATCACACCTGCTGTGCTGAGCATGCCGCCGCTCGTGTTGTGCTGAGCAGCTGCTGCGGCGACTGGCACGACGCCGAGCTGGTCGCGACGGCAACGACTCCCAAAAAGGAATGACACTAATGGCAACATTCACCAACATCATACTAGTAGTACTTCATACAGATATACCTGCTGTGCTGAGCATACCGCCGCCTGCGTTGTGCTGAGCATGTCGCTGCGCGTGTTGTGCCGAGCAGCTGCGGCGGCGACTGGCACGACGCCGAGCTGGTGGCGACGGCGGGCGGCGACAGGCTTCCCGTGACATTTGCCACCTTCACGGCCCCCTCTCCGGGCCAGGAGTACACGGCTGTGTCTGGAGGACGCGAGCACGTCAAGTTCTGGACGCTGCAGGTGCGCTCACAGTCGCCGTCAGAGTTTGAAACACTTTTATGTGTGTACATACTAGTAATGGTATATGCAATGGGACACTGAGTGGGTATGCCGGGGGACGCAGGGATGGTGCCAAAACGGTGGTTGGTACTTCGGACACAAGGCATCATTTTTTCGTATACATACAAAGACAAAGTTTTAAGCTGAACCACATGGTCCCTGGCAGGCAGGCCTCCTGGCAAGCAGGCTGTGGATCATGTAGTTTAAGGACAGTGAGGCATCTGGTGTGTGCAAATCACCCTTGAACAACTCAAACCGTGTTACACACCCTTGTAGTGGCACTGTTGCGCACAGTTAAGACACAGCAATGGCTGTCTGCTATCCCTAACTTACCGCCATGCAGCCAGGGTACACACGCGCCAAGTCGCCCTAGCCTGGTCGCATGACGCCCACCACTGCCAGCAGCCTTACACACTGGTTCTGACCAAGTGGATAGATCACCACACAGGCTTTGGGCTGGCTTTCTGCCCCAGCCACGGGAGTGGCTCAGTCACCTTTTTGGTTTCTTTCACATGGCGGCAGCATGCC
This sequence comes from Ophiocytium majus, assembly GCA_032358315.1. Taxonomy (NCBI): domain Eukaryota; class Xanthophyceae; order Mischococcales; family Ophiocytiaceae; genus Ophiocytium; species Ophiocytium majus. The sequence continues at coordinate 4,679 of JAULBY010002670.1, forward strand.
CGCCCGTGTCCATACTTCATGAGTACATTGTGTGCTGATGCCCCACATACCAACTCCAAGTCCAAGTCCAAGTAGGTGTTGATGCTCCACACACCAAATTCAAGTACAAGTACAAGTAGCAGAGTACTACCCACACTGTGAGCGTATCGTGCGTTGACGCTTGCTTGGGTAGGCTGCCACAGAGCGCTGGACTGCCCGCACCAAGCCCCCCCACAGCCAACACACCGTCACCCCCCAGAAACACAAGCTCATTTTCACCTTGACCGCATGTAAAAAATGAATATTTCTTAAAAGCAACTCCGACATCCTTTCTGCAGGGGGTTGTCGGTTCCACCGAGCACTGTGCATAGCACACGCAACTGCACCGCTGCCCGAAACCCCCAAATCTCTAACCTTAACTTCGACTTCAACTTCAACTGCGCCTAACAACTTCAACTACACCTCACAGGGCCGGTCCCTGACGGCGCGGCTGGGCCTCAGCGATGGGCCGCCGGAGGCCGGCAAGGGGACGGCGCTGTGCGGCGTGGCGCTGCCCTCGGGACCGTTACTGGGAAAGTTCCTGACCGGCATGCAGAGCGGGCACCTGCTGCTGTGGCGCGGGCGGCGCACGGAGCGGGCGTCGCTGGCGCACCAGGTGAGCTGGTGCTCTGGGAAGTTGATGTTGCACTGTTGAAGTTGAAGTGCAAGTGCTGCAGTCTACAGGGGTGGTCGCTTCTGCAGGGGTGCAGAATCGATGGATGTGGTCAGCCTGGTAGGAGAGGCGTCGCTGTGCTGTGGCGCGGCTAGCGGGTGGGGGCGAGCGCGCCCCCTCGTGCACACATCGGGTGAGCTAGCACAGTGTTGAGGTTGGAGTTGAAGTGCCGAATAGTCTACTGAAGTTGTGGGTGTCGGGTCTGGAGCGGTCGGCCTGGTAAGCAGCGAAGCGGCGGCGGCGCGGCCACCGGACAGAGCACATTCAAGGTGGAGTTTTCCGGTGCATTTTCCCTGCTGCTGGTGGTGGTGGTGGTGGTCTTGTAGCTGGATTTCTTGGGTGCTCGCACAGTGCAGGCTATTGCACCTGTCCAGGTGCGCTTTTCCAGCTGCCGCTGCTGCATCGGATGTTGCGGATGCTGCCGCTGATCGCTGTAGCAGCAGCAGCTGTTGCTGTCACTGAAGCTGACGTCTTGCATTCCTGCAGAGTGTGCGTCATGTCACCTGCTGCCGCCCACCCAGCTCAGCACTACCGCTGAGCTTACCGCCCCACTTAACCCGCACCAGCAGCGCGCTTCCACAACAATTTTTCTTACAATGTGCGGCGCACACCAAAACAAAAACATGGCGCGGCCAGGACCACCCACCTCCTGACAACGTTCACCACGTCAGATGACACGTTGCCGCCACTGCCGCCGCCGCCGCTTACGCTGCTGCTTCCCGCGCATGTGTGTGCGTGCCAATGTTGCTTGCTGACTGCTGCTGCTGCTGCCTGGTGTGGGTGTATGCATGTGAAAGAAGCCTAAAATGTTGCTAAACCCAGATACTGCCGTGGCTGGGGCAAAAAATGCCAGGCCCGACGCCTGTGGGGTGCTTTGCAAATTTGCCCACCTGGTCAAATACCAGACAACCCCCACACCTACACGCGCCGGCCAGCGTCCTGAGGGCTAGCAATGGTGCACAGTACAGTCATCAACATGTGTGTGTGTGTGTGTGTGTGTGTGTCGCGTGCGTGTGGTGTGTGTTTGTGTGCGTGCTGCTGCAGGGCGGTGTGAACGCGCTTGTGGCGTGCGAGGGGGGGGTTGTGACAGGCGGCCAGGACGGTTTGGTGAAGCTGTGGTCACTGGCTCTGGAGCAGATGCGCATCTACGATCTCGCAGGTACACAACACCCTGCATTGTGATACCACTCTACTTGAAGAAATACTTGAAGTACTATTATGCATTGTTGTCAGTAGAAGTTGTGGTCACTGGCTCTGGAGCAGATGCGCATCTAAGATCTCGCAGGTGACACTCACGCACAGGCGATGCTCACACAATTCCCTGCACTGTGTTACCACTGCACTTCATGAAACATTGTCACGCACTGGTGTCAGTAGTACCCCCCAGAGAGCACTGGGCGAGAGCAGGCGAACGATTATCATTGGGTCTGAAGTAACATTTGCAAACACTCGCTTATAAAAACACACCCGTGGCGATTAGAAAGTCTTTAACATCCGCGACAGGATGCATGACTACATGTACTTGGAAATGCGGTAACATGGACATATTTGTACACATAAGCCCGATTTACAAATTCCTTTTCACGGAAAAAGAAAGCTTGCGTGCTCGCTCCTGGGCTACAGTAATGCACCTAAGTGAGGGCATCAGCCTCATAAACGAGTGACTGTCACACACAAGCCTCTGCCTTGGCCATGCACCTAAACCTGGCTGGTGACGCGCGTGCATCAGCGCCTTTGTGGGGAGACCACCGGACTGCAAAAATTGCATCCTCGCCCCTGCACTCACACGCCCATATGCCTGCGTGCGTCCTTGACTCCCACCCCAGGCCTTGCACTCATACGCCCACATCTACTGCGTGCAATTCCCGCCACCGTAACATCTACTGTGTGCAATTCCCGCCACCGTAACTCCAAGTTACACCCACCCCAGCCTCCTGCACTGCAGTGCACTGTCACATCTACGTTTTCCTCATGCATCCTGCCACTGTAACTCTCTCTGTATTCTTGTGTGCGCAGGCGCGGAGATTGCTCCCTCGCCGCTGGCCGCGGCAGTGCGCGCAGTGGCGGCCGCCACGGCTGGGCATGGCGAGCGAGATATTGTCCGCATCGCAGTAAACACCGCAGGGGGGGAGGTGCGCGACCCTGCCTGTGTGTCTGGGAAGCAGGCACCTCGGTGTGGCAGCTGCGGCGCATTGCCTGCTGTTGGCGGCCGGTAACCTGCCTGCCACTCGCCTGCTCTGTGCCTGTTTGCCCCCCCCCCCCCCTCCAGGGTTCTCCCAATTTTAGCTGGGATCGAAGTTGTGAAAGAGGCTGCGTGACAAATTGGCCTTGCATGGGTTTATCTCACCGACTTGATAACTATAAAACCAATGGATAAATTATCTTGAAACACCATGGTGTGCGTGCATGAATCCGCTTCCTAATGCACCAGCCGCGCACCAGCAAAACAGCTCTTTACTCGCTCTCTCTGCTGCCCCTCCCCCTCTCCCCCGCTCGCAGGTGTATGAGCTGTCAAGGGAGAGCGGCTCCGCAGTGCTCGTGCACGAAAACCACCACAAGGGGCCTGCACGGGGGCTGGCTGTCCACCCCTTGGACGCGGACACATTCGCCACCTGCGGCGATGGTGAGAAGTGGGAGGTCACAGCGTGCAAATTTTGTTGTTGTGCGCCGTACTATGCCGCATGTAAATGCCGTGTTCAAAAACAAATGTTAATGCGGCGTGTACACCAAATATCGTGCTTTGGGGCGTACAAACCTGCTGTGCTACTAGTAGCATTTTGTACGGCAGAACCTGCTTCTGTATTTGTAAAGTAGTACACTGGTACAGTGTGCTTCAGAAGTAATACTTTGAAATACCAAGTGTGATGGAAGTACCCGCTGCCCACATGCTTGCCTGGTGGCTGCGGGGGCGGCTGGCCCTGGCGCCCCCTTGCGCCCGCCAAATACCCACAGTCCCACGTAGATTATGGGAAGAGAGGAAACGAAAGGCAGTAGGCCCTGACCGCATGAAACCCTCAACGAACCTAGCACAAACCTAGCACCCTCCGCACCTGCCGCACATGCTCGTGCACAGCACTACTTGGCCACGACCATGTGGCAACACCCCCCACCGGCGCGATGCACCTGGAATGTCTCCTCCCAGCGACAGCAGCGCCTGCGACTCGCAAGCCCCCACGCTCCTTTCACATGACTGCAACACCGCTCTCTCTCTCTGTACGTTTCAGTGTTGCCTGAAAGAGTGTCCATGTTATGCTGCTCCAGCCTGCACGCGCCAGCAGCAGCTCACTCGCTCCCGCAGAAAGTGAGCTGCCGCCAGCTATTGCAACACGCTACACTGTCCCCTGCGAGCTCATAAACACTGCTGAGCAAATGCAAAATGCGCATTTCTTGGTGTTTGTGTGCAGATGGCACGGTGCGCGTGTGGAGCGCATCCCGGGGGCGTGTGGTGCGGAAGGCGCAGCTGCCTGCGCCCTGCCGCGCCATGGCATGGTCACCTGACGGCGGGCAAGTGATACTGTATTAATCATACTTCTTACATGTACTACGTACAGTGCACTCGCATTTTAGTGCGGGGTGGGATCAACCTCGTCGCACCCCCTCATTAAGGGTCACCCGCACTGAGGCAAAAAAAAAGCATTTGGTGCTTCAGTACCATAATCACATCATTGGTACAGCCATCACGTGGCCAGTGACCGCGCAGTAAATCGCATGCCGCACAGAAACAAAGCGCACTCATCGCTGCACTGCGATTGCACATGGGCCCTGGTGTACTACTAGAAGAATCGTTTATGCCACACTTCGATGTGTATGCTACGGTATTTTACCGGAACCAGGCTGTGCTCTGTAGTATGTGAGGTGATGCCAGCAGTATCAACAAGCGGCAGCGTACGTCTCTACTCCCCACTGACAGCAGGCAAGTGTGGCGCGTGTGCCGTGTGCTACATTTGCTACACTTTTTCAGGCGCCTGCTGCTGGGCACATCAGTACCCGGCTCCCTGCCGTGTGCCACATCTCCCTGTGAAGGAAACCTAAAAGGCTGCTAAGCCCAGATACTGCCGTGGCTGGGGCAAAATGCCAGGCCGAAGCCTGTGGGGTGATTTGTCCACCTGGTGAAAAGCACCAGACAGCCCCCCACACCTACACGTGCCGGTGAGTGTCCTTGAGGGCTAGGGATGATTCAGAGTACAACTACCGTGTGCTGCCCAACTCATTTCTGCTGCGACTCGCTGTGTGGTGCTTGTGCCTGTGCAGCAGCAAAGCGCAGGACCGGATGGCGGCGGCGGCTTCGCTGCGGGGCGGGGGAAGGGCGGAGGTGGGAACCCAAATGGGGCGGTGGGGGGGCTGCAGCAGCAGGCAGCAGGTGAGCTGCAACTTCTGATGCACATGAATCATATGATGTGATGTCGCATGTACTCCTTTTTTAGTGTACATGTGCAAGCAGTATTATATTGTGTGTATACTGGTGTGTATTATGTGTGCAACATGTGACATCATCAGTAGTGAGTACTACTAGTAGTATATCGGCGCGCGAAGGCAGTTTGTGCTGGTCACCAGACACCAGCCTACTTGCTGCCGTTTTCTCGCCATTATTTGCCTTTCAAACAAAAGCTACCTCTAGTTTTCGCATTTTGCGGAGTGTGGCATGTGTAACAGTCGAGTAACTGTCGCTGCAGCGGGTGCGCTGGCGCGGCGCACATCTGTGCCGGGCTCGCCACACTTGCGCATACTCAGCCGTGTAGCCACTCGTACTTGACAGTTCCAATCGAAAACCTGTTAGGACGCTGCTGGTGCTGTCAACACCACAGCCTCGCAATGCGCGTCACTGTAAACGTGTAACTGACGTGTAACTGTCACTTTCGCCGCATTGCCCGCAGCATTCCCCTCTGGCTGCCTTCAAAGCAAACTCTGCCCCAAATTTCCGCATTTTCGGCTTTCACCTGTAACTGTCTTGTAATTGCCATGTAACTGTCACTGCAGCGGGTGCGCCGGAGCGGCGCACATCGTTGCCAGACCCAGCGGCGGAGGACAGCGCGGCGGCGGCTGCGCAGGGCATAGGCATGGCGGCGGGGGGGGAAGGCAGCGGCAGCCCAGACTCTGGCAGCCGTCGGAGCTCAGCGGAGCGGAAGGCGCAGGTCGTGGACGCCGGGGCGTGGCTCAAGGATGGCAAGGTGGGCAGTTACGCTGTAACTGACACGTGTAACTGACGCTTGGTCCCATGGCGGTCAGTTTTTGGAGGCGTTGCTTTTGGAGCACATGGTAGGCTTCCGCCATCATCGTCACTGCTAGTGTGTTGGTTTTCAGATGGCAAGGTGGGCAGTTACGCTGTAACCGATGCTTGATCAAAGCTGTGGCGGTTGCGTTTGAGGGGCATTGCATGCGTGCCTTTTGGGAGGAGCTCAGCGGAACGGAAGGCGCAGGTCGTGGACGGGGGGGAGTGGCTCCAGGATGGCAAGATGGACAGTGACACTGTAACCGACGCTTGGTGAAAGCTATGGTGGTCACTTTTGGGGGCATTGCATGCGTGCCTTTTGGAGGAGATGGGAGGCTTCGGCGATCAATCAACATGGCTGCTATTTGCTCAAGAAAGTGGGCAGTTGCGTTGTAATCGAGGTTTGGTCAAAGCTATGGCGGTCACTCTTTGGACGCTTTGCCGGTGTCACTTCTGTAGCAGGTGGTAGGATTCCGCCGTCAGTGTCACTGCTAACGTATTGGCTCAAGGGTGGCAAAATGTGCGGTTGCGTTGGAACCGGCGTTGATTACCCCGCCCTGGCGGTCACCTGTCCAAGGCAGTGCGTGAGCCACTTTTAGAGTGGTTCGGGGGCTTTCACAGCTTCCGTAACTGCTGGGCACCCGTCCAACGAAGCGCCTCGTCGCTGTTAAGTCGACATGGTGAGCCTTGCCTTAGCATCACTGTACCCTGGCCTTTTTTCTCAGGCCCGGCTACATGAGCATTGGCTGAATCAGAGTTCGTGCTGCAGAGGCTGGCGTCAATGTTCGAAAACGTGTGTCGCACCTCCTGGAAGAGGGTCGTATGTAGTGATGGGTCACGGCGTATAATGTATTTTACACGTGACACAAAATACGGCGTATTTTCTATGCCCAAAGCGCGATATACGGCGTATTTGCCGTATAAATACGTTCATCTGTACACGTTATACGGCGTATTTGTAAACATATGTTGTACGGCGTATAATGCAAAAGTATGCGTTCTGACCCATCACTAGTGGTATGCATTCAATACATCGGAGGTCACATCTGCCTCAGCTCGCTTCCTGCTCCGTGTTGAGGTAACGGTCGTCTGGGGCCCAATCAGTTTTTTGCGAGCGCGGACGACTGTGTGTCGAGCAAGTGCGAGCAAGGGTGGCAAGGTGACTCAAGGTCGAAGCAAAACCGAGGTTGTTGCACATGGCAGTCATCACAAAGCTGGTTCTCATGCAACATTCCAGTCATAGCTGGGTTCTAGTGTCAAGTACACAAACAGTACACTTCATGCGCAATCGTCAGCAGCTGCCACCAGCACATGCGTGTGCAAGTGTGTGCGCGCTGCAGGAGTGGCAAACGATAACATGTTCCTCGTCTCTCGCCGCTCATGCGTTTTTTTTTTGCGGTCCCACAGGTTACTGTGGTCACGACAGACAAAACGGTTTGGTAGTGTCTGTACCCGCGTGGCTGTGACGTGCTGGTGGCACCGAGATTAGAACACACTGTGGATGTATGGTGCAAAAAGGTCGTACCGTCGCATGGCTGATCACTGCCAGAGGGCAGCAGTCACCTCGCCTATTGTGCGGCCAGCATTGTGGTGCTAAGCAAAGACTGCTGGTGTGTGCGAAAGGAGAAAGAAAGGAATTCGTGCGGGCGGCAGGTGCCTGCCCTCACAGTTCCCCTGTTATTGATGTCTCACTGCTCATTCTTCTTGTTGTGTGTGTGTTTGTGGCGATAATATAGGTGAAGGCGCGACGGCGCGGTGACAACACCTGTGATCCGGACTTTCAGCGCAACTACGAGGTGGGTCCCTGTCTTGCCCGTTACTTGTACATGTTCGCCCCTTGAAGTGTTGGAAATGTAGGTGCTGCGCGCGCACGCAAGCTGGGTCACAGAGCTGGGACACTGGTTGGGACAATGAGGCTGTGTTGTGTGTGTTTGTGTGTGCTGCCCTGCGTGCTGAGCAGTGGGCGAAGCGGTGCGCAGTTGCGGCAATGTCACAGCGGCCGCCGCTGCCGCCAGGACAAGTTCACGCGGCCGCATCGCAGCGGTGCTGCTGACTCTCCACCTGGTGGCGCAGCAGCAGGCGCACGTACACGTGGTGCACCCGCAAACCGTCTGCAGACCGTAGCGCCGCTGGTACTAACGCACCGCACCGGGGGAGCTGAGCGTGCTGCAGTCTATCCATGTGCTGACGTAGCAGCAGCTGCACGGGCAAACTGCCTGTGCACCATAGCGTCACTGGTGCTAAGGTATGGCCTTGTTGTAACTGTTCTGTAACTGCCTGCTGCAGGTGTATCGGCCCAGCTTTGCGCCGTACAGGGACACGAGCGCCAGCGCAGGGCAGACGGGTGGAGCCATGGCGGCCACCACAGGCGGGATGCCGGTTACACAATGGGGTACGTGGGGCCAACACGCGCTTCAAGTAGTAGCTTCGAAGCACGTACAATCTTACTACGTAGTAGTGGTATAATCCCTCCACATACTTCTCCTAATACTGTAACCGCGCATGGACAACTAGGAGGTGTGCCATTGAGTTGTGTTGCTGGGCGACCGCACACCTCTCCACAGCAAACTTTCAGTTACAAACTTGAAGCAGCTGGCAGACTGGCACAGTTGTGGGCAAGAGGAGGGCGCATCTACTCCTAGGCAGGTCTAGCGCTAGGTAGCCTGCCGGCGGCTCAGGCCTGCCGGCTGGCCCTTTCTTTGTTTGAACTACAGTAGTATGTATACATACACTGCCATTCATTTGTCATGGCAACCAGTGGGCGTGCTGGCATGCATGGCATGGGCTCGTTCATGCCCACAAGTGCAAATAAGTGAACCTACAGGCGTGTATGTGCCACACTAGTATGACTTTGCGTCACCGGAACACGTCTGGGATAGTCGACTGGCAGAACAGGCCGGGTATTCAGGTGCATCTCAATTGGCGTGCCGGTCCCTCCGCGGAATGTCTGTCACATCGACATGACACTTCAGATTATATTGTAACATACTTCACTTGAAGTACCTAAAAAAAGGTTCAGTGGTATGGTTCGCACTTGGTGTTTGTGACTGCTTGGCTTTGTTTCTCGCCTTTGTCTGACCGCAAGTTTGAATCGCTGCCTCTGCGCTGTCCATGTGACCCTGGCGGCAGGATAATGGCGCTCTTTGTAGCATTTTTCACTAAGTGTTGTGAGCTACTCGTCCTCTCTCTTTCGCGCCCCTTTGTGCTCATGAATTATTTTCCTCGTGCCGTGCTTATTGTATCAAGTGCCTGGCTCCCTGTCTCTTCCTATCTCCCATTGCTCGCATTAATTCTTGTCTCCGCTCCGCCCTTATTATACATTCTCCGTATGAGCCAGGCGCGGACCTGACCTGCAGCAGTACATGGTGCTCACATGAATTCTTGTATCTGCTCCGCCCTTATTATGCATTTTCCATTTGAGCCAGGCGCGAACCTGCAGCAGTACAAGCTGCTCACATGGATTCTTGTCTCTGCTCCGCCCTTATTATACACTCTCCATCTGCGCCAGACCTGCAGCAGTACATGGTGCTCACATGAGTTCTTGTCTCTGTGCTGCCCTTATTTATACTTTCCATCTGAGCCAGGCACAGACCCGCAGCAGTACATGGTTGCGGGGCAGGGCGGCCTCTCGCCGCTGCAGATGCAGCAGATGCACCAGCACCCGCACTACTACGCGTCCGCGATGCAGCAGCAGGCGCCTTACATGTCGCAGCAGCAGCAGGTGGGTGCACGCGCCGCGCATGCGTGAATGGAAGAGCGTTGCGGCAAAACATACTTCAAGTTTGAAGTAAGCACACTGTATACATACCTATATACAATTATGTGCTGATACTGGTATGGCCCGTACCGGTGCGGAGACCTAGAGCTTATCGCTTTTAGATAGAGTTTTCTTGTGGCTGTACTGGTATACTTCTAGATCTAATTAGTCACACGTGTACTTTGATTTATACTTCTGAAGTACTTCTTCTTGAAGTATACTTTTTGAAGTATGATGTACAAGTATTAGCACTACTGTACGCGTCCGCGATGCAGCAGCAGGCGCCTTACATGTCGCAGCAGCAGCAGGTGGGTGCGCACGCCGCGCAATGCGTGGGTGGAAGTAGGGCTGCGTGAAAACATACTTCGCGTATTAAGTAAGTACATCGAAGCAGCTCGACTTGTTGAAGTACTGTAGTGTACACTAAGGCACTGGTATGCCCCCTGCGGGTGTGGGAGACGTGGAGTTTTTCGCTTCTAACTTGGGTTTTCCTGTTCTTATACCGGTATCCTTTTTTTTTTTGCGTGTACACTTTTTGGAGTATTATACTTCACAAGTACAATATTGCTGTGTTTGCACAGTCCCGCAGGAACATCATTAAACAATGGCGAACCAGTGCGCACAATCAGTGAGTGGTCCCGACGTATGCACTTCCACGCTGTTCTTCCCATGGTGCGACCTGGGTTATCAGATCGGTGTGGTCAGGGGCGGCGACGAGCGCAAGTCCGCCTTTTGTGTGCACAGTGTACAATAATATACCACTGTAGTCATACTTCTCGAAGTATACTTCAACAATACTTCAGAAGTAGTAGCAATGTAAAATAATGGCCTCTTCCAGTCATGCGCACGCAGTGTGCACAGGGCTTTCCGCGCAAATATTTGTGGTGGTGTACAAAATACTTGAAGTATGCTTCTGAAGTATTTGAACTACTGTACGTACATATACATGTAATGTGTATGGACATACTAAAGTTGTACTTCTTTTGAAGTATAGCACCGGTAGTACTGCTAGTATGTTGCGTTTTTAGCCCACGAAGGTCACCCATGTTACCATGATGGCATGCCCCTATTCCATGTGCGTTTGTGACCATATTCCATGTGCGTCTGTACCCTTATTCCATGTGCTTTTGTGCCTATATTCCATGTGCTTTTGCGCCTATATTCCATGTGCTGTTGCGCCTATATTTCATGTGCGTTTGTGCCTATATTCCAGGTGCTTTTAGGCCTACGTGCCATGTGTTCTTGTGCTGTATTTCCCATGTGCTTTTGTGCCTATATTCATGTGCTTTTGTGCCCATATTCCATGTGCCGATGTGCCCGTATTCCATGGGTTTTTGTGCCCATATTCCATGTGCTTCTGTACCTATACATTCCATGTGCTTTTGTGCCCATATTCCATGTGCTTTTGTGCCCATATTCCATGTGCTGTTGTGCCCATATTCCATGTGCTTCTGTGCCCTTGCAGCAGTACGGCGGAGGAGGCAGCAGCCAGCAGATGATGCAGCAGCAGGCGCCGATGCGGCAGGAGACGGATTACTACGCGATACAACTGGTGAACAGCCCAGTGCGCCTGCATCTATGGGTGCACACGGTACCCAACTGCGCGTTGCATGTTTACAACTGTACATGTGTATATATCCTCGCGCCACACCATCAATAGTGTTTTTATGTACGCATATCGTGTGTGGTTTGGGCATACAAATGCAATGTACCTACATTTTGTACCAGTACACTGCATGACACATGTTGTATGCCCTGACCTATGCCTATGCACGCCTAACCTTGGTGTGTATTGCACGCATTGTGTGCACGCGGCGCAGGCACAGCAGCAGGCGGCGCAGCTCGCGCAGCAGCAGCAGATGGGCTACGCCATGTCTGGGGGCATGGCGCACTCCATGCAGCAGCAGCAGCAGCAACAGCAGCAGCAGCAGCACGACATGCAGCAGGTAAGCTCCCGCCACGCACGCCCCTCTCTGCTCGCCTAGCTACGCATGCATGCAGGCGCCTGCAGCCGCTCTAGCCCCCATGAGTGGTGACACACCCTAGGTGTGCGTGGTGCGCTTGGTGCGCTATACTTGTACTTCAAGTACTTGAAGTACATGCACAGCTGCTGCATGCCTGTGGTGCGCCACCTCTGCACGTTTCAACACGTGGCTGCATCCCGTGTGTTCGCTGCGGCTGCCAATCAGCCAATACTTTGAACTCAAACGTGTTCTGTACACATACTGCAGCAGCAAAGCGGCATGCGAAAGGCAGCAGCAGCCACATGCCAGTTCAGTGCCTTTACAGCAGCAATGCGGCATGTGGACGGCAGCAGCGCTCTTATGCCAGCCCAGTATGTTCGTGATTTATGATTGTAATTTGGGGAAGCTGTCATTGATGACTTAATTCAATCCATCAAGAAGGAAAATAGGAATAATGTCAATATATTTAAGCGTTTTTAGTACTTGTTGCATGCTTTAGATTTATCTACAAAACCAGGAGGAAAAATAATTTTAATGATCTTGTAAAATCAAATGAAGTACTATTTTGAAAATTTTGGTCGGTAAACTCATGAAACAAAAGCGCGGTTGTCTAACACAACTTTGGTGCCGCCGTGTGCCGCTCGCTGCGCTGCTGCAGATGCGGCAGTCGCCTCCGCCGGCGGGGGCGTACGCGTCGCGTGAGCAGCAGCAGCAGCTGCTCCTGCAGCAGCAGCAGGCCATGGCTGCGCAGCAGCATGCGGCGCGCCTGCACAACGCCAGCTACAACGAAAACTTCCCCGCGCTCAGCTGAGTCCACCAACTTCAACTTGCAAACTTCAACTTCTCTGCGCGCGCACGCTCGCCCCCCGGGCCCCCTCCCCCCCCTCCCTCTCTCCTGGGCCGCTGCTCCCCCGTGCTAGCGGTGTTAGCAGGCAGCAGTGATGGTGGCGGCAATGCTCAGCAGCAGAAGTTGGAAGTTTCGACTTTAAACTACGGCGCACGCGCGCCGCGTGGCGCGCTGTGCATTTTTGAAGTTGGAGTGGGGGCGGCGCCGGCGCCGCCGAGCAGCGGGCAGGGCCGACGTGTGTAGTCAAGGCATTTGTTACCACCGCGAAAATTCCGCTGGGCACACCTTGGCCTTGGCCGCATGTGTGTATTGTGCAGCGTCAGTGTTGTACCTGGTTATGGCTGCGTGGGTGGGTGAGGAGGGGGGTTGCGGGGGGGGGGGGGGGGGGGGGGGCTGCAGGTTAGGCATGTGCGTGCGCAGGGGAGCTGGCATTGGAAAATGGAGGGTGAGGAAACAGCGCCGCTGTGGCTGCTGCTGCTGCTGCTGTTGCTGCTGAGCACTGCTGCTGCTGAGCACTGCTGTTGTGACCCTTGCCCGCCTTTCAAGGGGGAGGGTTGAGGGGGGATAGGCCGGGCCCCTTTTGGGGCGAGCAGGTGCTTGAAGGTGCACCTTTCCATGCGGTGTTGATGGCAGCAGCGTCGCCGCCTGCGATGTGGTCTCCTCACACTCAGAGGCTCATGTCAGTTTCTACGCCAATTTTCCGCTGAGGCGGGCACACCACACTGTTGACGATCATGCCCGTATTCTCTGCGTCACTTGCTTTGGCGGTTGGCAGCGTTCAACCGTTCAACTTGTCACATGTTGCACCACGTGCTTGGCAATAGTGCCAGGCCGAGCCTGTGGGGTGATTTGCCAGATGTCAATGTGAGTGACGGCGGGGGTGCTGCCCGGCGACCAACAACCAACCAACTCGCGCAATTTGAGTGACTGGGGTTGTTGCTGCCCGACGACCAACCAACCCCCGGCGGACATCTGCACAGGAACAAGGAAAGTTCCGCAGCTCGGTGCGTTGATCACTGATCATGGTCATGGAGCTGTCCAAAATGAATGTTGTTCAAACAGAGGGACGAGGTGGCCACAGGACCACCGCACCGGCACGACATGCAAACGCCTCTGTCGCCCAGCCACGCGCGTGCACGAGCTGTACAGTAGAAACCAGCCCCGTGGCGGCGAGTCGCGGGTTGGCGCAGGTCAAGCCGATGCACCGCTCTTAGTCAACAACTTCAAGTTGGACGACCACGTGGTCACGTGACGGTGTACTGCTGCTGCCTGCAGGCGGACAGCCGCCGGTCCAACAGTCTTCTTCGGACACACTGCAGCGCTCCTGGGCCAGGCCAGCGGGGGCCATGCGCAGTCGCTGCGGCGCCGCCCTGCAGCTGCTCGCGGTAGCAACTGCAGCCCAAGTGGCCCATGCCTTCATGTTCCTCCCCCCGCTTTCGCCAGCGACATAGGCCCACTGCCTGCGCATCGGAGGTGGAGCCGGCGGCGAAGTGACCAGGCTCGACCTGCTGCTCAGAGGTGAGGCTCACACACACCTGCTAGCACACGCTCCCGTGCCAGCTCTCAGCTCGGCCCATCAGGTGTAACAACAGTTGTCACGGCACAGTGTCACCCTCAGCTCAGGCTGGCTGAAGGCTTCGCGGTCGAATTGAGGCAGCAGCTGCTGCTGCAGCGGTCCTGGTGGTGGACCAGGTGCACGCGGCGTTTCGCTGAGCAGGCGCACCACATATAAATTGGTATGATGCGCACACATTCCGCCATCCTGTTCTCACGCAGCTGCAAGCTGTCCAGTGGCCTTCGGAATCCCCCGCTTCTTGTCCCTGCTTCATGTTGTCGTTGAGTCCACGACGTGGCACGTCGTACTGCGTCATGAGGTAGGGACTCCAGACGGCGGTATATCTTATGGCGGGCCGGCCTGCCCACTCGGACGCCCCGCTCGCCTCTCGTTGTGGTCCAGTGGTGGCTCCCCATGTGTGGCCGTGTGTGCGCCAAATGCAAATCATGATTGAATGCGTGCCAATCTGATAAATGCTGCTGACCAGAGTGGACGTGCTGCTGCCGCGCACGCAGGCTCAGCTAAGCCAAGCCTTGAATCACTGGCAGCAGCCACGTCAGTGCAGCGCGTACGGAGCTGGGGGTTCAGTCCCGTTCCAGGCTTCCCCTCGCACCCCCACATCAATTTGAAGATGGACTCCACCTCGAAGGTGCCTGCCTTCGGCCCCAAATTTTGGGGCCCAAAGCCATAAGGCGCCGAGCCAGGAGCGCAGGCTGGGAGGAGGTGCAGCACAACACTGCCACGAGGGTTCTGGGTTTCAAGCGGGGCGACGAGAGGGTCAACGTGTACTACAGCACGGGCACCGTGGGCACCTGCGTCGACCACCCCAGGTACGGTGTCACCCTCACTGTGCACGGCGCCGCGTACTGTGCGCTGCTGCGTCCAGCCGACTAGAAGTATAATACCAGTATCCTTAGATTGTAAGGCTGGCAAACACTGGCAGGCTCGGCCTGGTTGCTGGTTGTTAAGGGGTGCGGCGTCATGCGGTGGCGACTTTTAGAATCACTTGGTTGAATTTTTTTTTGTTGTTTCATGTACACTTCAAGGAGTACATTCAATTTCCTTCCACTGTTGTACTACGCAACATTTTTAATAGGTACTATACCTACTGTAATTAGTCTAACTATCCCTCAGGCTGATTGAGTGATTACTCATGCTCGTGCCAGTGCAGAGGTGGCACTGCATGCTGCTGTGCTGCGGCAGCTGCAGCAGTAGCAGTCGCTGACACTTGGTGCTCGCCTTGTTCTCGAGGTGCAGGTCTCGCTGTGCAATGTGCAGTCACCAGTCCCTGCCATCGTAACCACATTCAATTTGCCAGATCTCAGCTTTTGCAATTATCTTCGTGTAGATTTTTTTAGAAAACTGTGTGCGCTGCTGCCACTGAACTGCACTTTAAAATCAAAGACTTGTCTGCACGCATTCACCACAGGCAAGGGCGGACCCAGCTGATCCGGCGCCACCAGACCCTCAGCAACCCGGAGGAAATTTTTGTGATCCCCGAGTTCACACAGGCGTTGGCTACTACCGCAAGCAATCCGCGTCCCGTCCGGAGCCTAGCGTGTGCGCCTTGCCAGCGCGGATGCAATGCTGGCTGAGCAACCCCCATGCCATGGAATTCTCGGCAGAACAGGAGTGGTGCACTGACGAGGTGCAGCTGGTGGCGATGTGAGACAACGTGTTTTTCCTGGAGAGAGATGGAGGAACGTGGTGGTCCGGCCTGCCCAAGGCGTTGGACAACAAGCTGCGCGGGCGGCAGCTGTCACTGCCGCACGTGGATTATGTCGCGCTAGGCCCTGATGACAGGTACACTAAGCCTTGCATTTTACAAAGCTGGATAAAGTATGTGCAATATGTGTTGTTGAGTTTTGCTGGTGCATGGCAGCACCTTGACGATTTTGAAAGTGGCGTGCCAAGTGGTGAAGCCTTCTACTGAGTAGTACCTGTACCGGTACTTACTTCGTGTACCTTCTTGTGATAGGCTTGAACTTATTCTGCTCAAGTACTCCTTGGAGTAACTTATTCCATGAACTTGAAGTAAGGCCATGGCCGGTTTCAGTATTTCTTAGGAAAGAGGGTGGCCCGGGTGTGCCATGGTTGTGTATAGCCAGTTGCAAGCCTTATAGGGCGGGCCATGTACTTGTGAACTTGTCTGAGCCCGGGAGGGCCTTCCACGTCGTCCTCAACATGGAGTCCGACGTGGCTGACACCTTGTGCGGTCTACATGATGTGTATTAAATACTTCAAGTACTTCACAGTATTTTACGGCACCTGTTTTTCATCATCGTCATGACAACCCCGCCGTGACTGGAGTGGAGCAATTTCATATGTTACCCTGTCTTGTTGGCACTTTTTTTATTACAACAGTACTTCTGAAGTACCGTACCATATAATTGGAGCGAACTTTTGTTTTCAGTTCATCAATACGGGCTCCAACTTGGTGTGGTTCCACACAAACAAAAACAAAATAGAACAAAAACACAAAACAAGCTTTTCCACGCGTTGCGCGCTCAGCAGCAACGCTGCATGTTTTATATGGAGGTACCAGGAGGAGAACGACCTGGTGAGCCACTGGCAGGCCCTGTTGCAATGGACTGGGTGCTGCACAAGCACTTCGCCGGCCAATGACAGCAGTGTATGATTGGAGGTGTTGCCAAAATCTGGGTTGCGTACTAATTTTTGCGCGAACCGCCACTGTGCGCCTTGAAGTCTACTACAACTGTGATGCATGTTTAATTGCCTGGCAATTACTAATAGTATACATCATATTTTAGCAAACAGCTTGCCCCACTGCCCGTGACTGCCAAAACCTATGGATGATACTTCAACTGAAGTACTACTAGTAGTATTTGTGTATGGGCTCCCTGTGTTGTACCTCTGGGTGGAAGTGACACCAAAATAAACCCATCAGCCTTACTCACCATCAAGGCGATACAGGTGCATAATGTTATCACACAGGCACATTAAATGAACCATGTAGTACCACCAGTACTATTTTTTTCAACCTTTCACTTTGAAACCTCCACGTGACAGCGGACGTGAGCAGTACTGGGGGATCAGTAGTACACAACACACCATGGTGCACCCGTTCAACTTGGTGTATACTGTGCCGGGATACACTGTTGTAAAGGTGTACAGTGTGACACTGTACTGCTTCCGAAGCATTGCAATGACTACCACATGGCGCCGACTGATAGAAGTGCACTGTCCTCCTTCCTCCCCTCTGCCAGCATTAGTGAGTGTGCCCATGCCCATGTGACAGTCTCCGGGTTTCTACTGCAGGCTGCAGCAGTACCAGGGACAGCAGCCCGAGGTGACGTGCACGCCTGGATGGCTAGCCACCACATTGAGCGACTGCCGCCTCGCCGCTGCTGCCTCCTGCCATCCCTTCACAGCAGCTGTCAATATACTTCGAGTATTAATATACTCAGTCACAAGGCTTGAAGCACATATTATCAATACACTACTGTATTATACTACAGTAGTACTTCGAAGTTCTTGAAATGTAGCCCTGTTGCACTGCTAGGAGCACTGCAGCAATATACTTCTGAAGTATCTTATAATTCAAACGCAGCAGCTGCTCAATTATGCGGCACGGTCACCAGGCCATGTCGCCAGCCTCAGAGTCTGTCGGTCTTAGGTTACTGCGACGTGTTGCTTTACTGGTTGCCGCAGCAGTGACTGTCGCGCAGTAGTTTTGAACTTATCTGCCACACCAGCAGGAGTAGCATGGCTCAAAACTGGCATGTCATCAACAGTGTTGAACTTGCAGCTCTTGGCGATTCATGGTATACCACAGCTTCTGGAAAAAATCAATGTGGCGCGCATGCTGTTGCCTGCCCCTCCACGAAAGCTATTTTGTGCAGTTTTGTGACGGAAAGCTTCAGTGGCGCGGGCCGGCCTCCGTGTCGAAGCAGCTGTACGAGGTCGATGACATGGTGGAGCTGATGGTGTTTTGCGCCCGACGATGGCTGGTGGGTGCTTACCACTGCTAGTGACCGCACTACCCTGGCACTCTGTATGCTTTGTAGTGTAACACCTGCAATTGTTACAATCAAATGACAGTGACGCAAGCAATGTCATCTCAACCAAATTGACAATTACCGAATGATGCCGCAACGCTTGATACAATGGTATAATAATAATTATCTGCGGACGCAATCGCATCGCTTGGTAGACCCATGGCAACCTGATTGTCAACCAGTGCTCCTTGCGGCCACGTAAGAATGCCTGTGGCGAGCGTGCCACCTCGCTGCTCCTTGCGGACATGTAGAACCATTATGGCTGTGGCGAGTGTATCACTTCAAGTTTCGATAAAGCACACCGCGCATGAAAAGCTGACACTCAGTCAGGCTGCAGCGCTGTGTGGCAATCAAAGCTGGGAGGAACCTAAGGTTGCCCATATACTGCCAATTTGACATTATGCTAGCCGCTGGGATAAAGTGCCAGGCCAAGGCCTGCGGGATGTCACTCAGTCTGGTCTAACCACCGAGATAGCTATCCTCCATCCTACAGCGTCGGGGGTCAGAACCCAAAGCTTGTGTCTGCCAGTGCAAACATTGATTTTTCTTTGGCACCGGCTCTTGTATGCATCTTGACTGTTTGCAGGTATGTGTTGTGGGAGGACGGCGAATCAGCCTGGAAAAACATTCCCGTCACCCTGCACAACAAGCTGATGGGCCGCCAGAAGAGTCTGCCAGGCGTTGAACACCTCAGCATTGGTGGGGACGGCGGCTGGTGTTGTGCGCTTCCTCGACGGCTCCTGGAGCGCGCAGGGTGGGCCAGAGCACCTGCATCATGAGTTGACCAAGCTGCAATCGCAGGGTAAAGACGGCATGCGGGTAACGCTGGGCGAGGGCAAGTCGTGGCTGCTGGAGCACTCCTAGGGGTGGTACGTGCGCACTGGCAGTGGGCCAACATGTTGCATGTACAGCTATCATTCATTGTGAGCGTGTCACCGGGTAGCGGTGGCACTATCCAGGCTTGTGGTGTGCAGCGCTGGATGCCAGTGGCACGCTGAGTACCACAGACGTGCAAATGTGGCTGTGCACCGAGATTGAATTTCATACTTGAGCTGGCACCGGAATGCATTGTTTTGCTTAGTACTGCATTGCACCCTCAGGCTAGAGCTCTGGTAGTTACTGGGTGCCCCCCTATCAATAGCACCTGAGTGAAGGGGCCCCACCAGCAGCAGCAGCACACCAGCCTGAGGTATCCTGTACTACTACATAGTATGTACCGCACAAAATTCTATACATATGTGCTGGCAGGCTGAGCTTGTCTAGCACCATTCATGACAGATGGTCGCTGTTGCATCAGATGCATCGCTTTGCGCCGAGGAGCCCTGAGTCAGCAGCCTGAGGCTACCAGCAGCAAGGATTGCACTCAAATGTGCGGTGGCTAGGCTCACTCTCGCTATCAATGTACAATGTCATGCCTCCGAGTCGTGTGTCACTGAGTACTCTGGCAGCCTGAGGGTGCGGCTGCTGACAATGTCACATGGTGTTGTTGTTAACCATGCTGTTTATTCAACGTGCAACAGGGTTTTAAGTTGTCAAATACATCAAAAAAAGTAATTCTGAAGTATCAACTTACAGTACTGTGCTGCAATTTAACCATTATGATATCACTGGTGGCATCATGCAATAAATGTAGCCGGTGGACTGGGCGCAAGCATCATGACTTCCTGTTTCCACAACTAGCACTAGACTAAGTACTACCAACTTCAAGTTGAAGATTCAGAAGCTGAAGTAAACATGTGGCAACATGGTGGGCAAAATCATCGATGGCATTCAAGTTTGCAAAAATGACGGTGCTCTTTACAATTCGAACTCATCCTGCAGGTTACATGACGGCTTGGCTGCCCTTGCGGTTCATAGCTGGTGCCACTGGTACACGAAACGTGTGCACATGCACTGTCAGCACGCATGTAAGCCCATACTATTTCATCAAGTAGTACTATGAGCTCTAGGCGCTCAGGGACACACAGATCTGATGATGCCTGTGCACGCCCTGCAAGTTGTACTACGTAGTTTTTGGTGCAGCCAACAAGCTGACATCATGTGCAAGAGAGCTGCTGAACAGGCCTTGTGTTTTTACTGTAACAGTTTTGCACTCTCATGCCAACGCGCAAAGTGTGCATACTTGAAGTATAAAACAGACGCTCAGCGGCACGCACAGGCCCGTAAATTGCAGCAGTGTGAGACATTGCACACCACACATTGTCAAGTTTTGCACATACTATACTATTAGTAACAATTAGCGGCTGGGTGCAGTGGCCGCCGGTGGGTGCGAAGTATGACGTGTGACTGGGTACCACACGTGTGCATAGCCCTGTCACACACATGTAGCCCGTTGGTGACTCAATGACACACAGCAACACCGCCACACGTAGTATCATCATGCCATGCAGTCCACGCGCACATGACCTAGTATTTACATGTGCATTGCGACAGCTGTTGACAAGCTGACATCATCATGATCAAGGGGGGCTTTGTGACTCTGTGTACTGCTGCGCAAAAGTGTAAACTAAAAAGCAGATGCACAATGTCAGCCTGGCAGACTGGTGCATTCAGTAACTAGCTGCTGCAGTAACTGTTACTGCAGCAGTGAAAGCGCTGACACAAGGTTGCAAGCACACGGCACGGCATGTGCAGTGCACACAACAGCAGGTGCGGCAGCCGGACTCAAAAATAGCTGCCGGTTTTTGCAAGATATGGCATTATGATAATGATTGACAATGTGCACATCGTGAGGCATGACACGCAATTAAGTCCCAAGTGACACTGCATGTAACACTGCAAGTAATCCAAGTGCCACAGCAGTGGCATGTGCAGCATCCAAACAGGAATGCAAAACAAGGTACCCCATAGACGTGTTCAACCGAATTAGCAAAGCACTGACTCTGAGCCTCACAGGTGCTGCATGCCATTGGCAATGCAAAGCATCCAGTGGAGGGTAGCATGACATTCAAGTTGTGCTGCAAATGCAACAGACTGTTAAACTGTTGCTGTGTGCAGATTCTGAACCCTATGGCGTGTCAAATGACATGACAAGGGCGGGCATTCCTGAAGGAAATGGTGGTGTCCAAAGACACCGGGTTGGGACACCCAAAGGGTGCATGGGTAACCCAACCTTAAGTTGGTTGCCACGCCAGTGCTTGGCGGTGGCAACGGCGGCTCGACCTCACGACAGCGAGGGAGCCGCGGGGCGGAGCAAAGCACTTGGTGCTGTTCTTGTAAGGTGCCGGTGCTGCGCCGCTGAAGTTGGAAGCTTGGTCATCAGGTCCACGCTCAGCTTGAGCACATGTGATGATGTTGAAGTCGAACTTCTTGAAGTAGACCAGGCTTGGCTTGAAGATGATGAAGCTTGGCTTGAAGTTTGAGCCTGGGGGGGGCGGGGCTGGGGCGGGGGGGGGGGGGCAGCAGAGGCCACGCACTGACGCGGCACATGCACGCTAACCGGGATAATGATCAGTGGTTCGGAGCATGCGCTTGTGTGGGGTGGGCACACGGTAGCCTACCCACTGGCCGCTCGTACTCTACTGTTCCTAAAAACGAGGCTGTCTGGTGCGCAGAGGCTCTCCGGCTGCGCGGTGAGATCAGTCAGCAGCTGCAGCCAGCGCATGGGACGCCATCCACCTTGCTGCAAGCAGCATCAGGTTGGCATTGTCCCACGGGCCGGCCAAGCATGTTGCTGCCGAGCCACCGCCGCCGACTGTGAGCACGTGACGCCGTCGAGACCCCCCGGCCGTGGGTGGAATTGGCTTTGAAAGGTAGTTTGCGCTTCGAAGGCAAGCCAAGACAGGTTGGCAATGCGTTCTAAAGGCAAACCTCCAAAGGCCGCGGGCACCCGACGGAGCGCATGCACGTACTAGCTACGTCAGCGTGTGGCTGCTGCTGCCGCCCCGTGTGCCCAGGGCTGCTGCTGCTGCTGCTCTCTCTCTCTAAGACAGGCAGTCACTTGTGGTAACAGGCCGACCACTGAGCCAAAAGGTGAATCACCATCCGATTAGCCCAGGGCCGACTTGCTATACCACATTCCCCCCCCCTTATTCTGCGCTTCGTCCTCGAAGC
>JAULBY010002781.1:0-26734 GCA_032358315.1 Ophiocytium majus
GTCTGATTTCCTGGTCACACGCACCGTGTGCAAAGGGCTTTCCGCGCCCTAAGCGGAGTTTAATAAGAGTACATGTAGCGCCCACTGGGTCTTTTAACTTTGACCGTGCTGCCGCTCGCGGCGCGCTGTAGTACATGTACTTGTTGTCGGGGGTCTTGAGTTTTTGTTGCGGAGGGCGCCCACCTGGTTGGCGTGTCCATACGTTGTGCCGCTGCATGTGCTGCCATGTTTGTTGTGGATGCACGCCAAATGCCGTGGGTCTTTGCACGTCCGCAAGTGCAATTCAATCAGACTGCTACGTAGATATGCACAGTGCGCGCAAGTTTTGTGTCATGAACCAGCGGGTGCTTTTAGTGTTTAGTGCTGGCATTGCGATTGCGCAGACTGGGCATGCACAGCACACGTGCAAATGCGCGCACTGTCTGCAAGCGCACAAGCCACGAATCGTGACTACGCCTCACGCTTCAGTCACCAAGGGAAGCGTGTCCATGTAAGGCATCACCTGCCACAGCACACCATCACCCAGCTATTGTGCAATGCAAGCAATTGTTTGAACAAAGTGCAGGTGGCATTGTGAGCCGACAACATGGCGCAAGCGGGCACTGCACGAGCAGCACAGCAGCGCACCCGACACAACACACACACGCGACAAACACACACAAACTTCGAAGTACATGTTGGCGCCATGTCCTGCGCTGGCGCTCGTCAAAATTGGACACACACGCGTGTGTCTGTGATGATGGCGAACCATGAAATGGCATGCGCACCCACAATGGGTGCGCAGGGGCGACTGCCACAGAGCGGCCTTCGCACCAAAGACAAAACAAGCGCAGGATAACATGTGGCAAATGCCCGGGTCCTGGATTGGCCCACGTGGTGCTGGTGCTGCCAAGCATGTGGTCGGCACAGCACGCCAAGCTCCAGACATCGCCGCCGCGTGGCGCGTGCACAGCAGCGGCGGCGGCGGCGAGGGCGGCGGTCACACCAAAGGGTGTGCGCACCTACGCGGCCTGCACCTGTGCCCAGCGGGTGCAGTCGCACTTGCCAGCAGCTGCCCCGTGCTGACACGCACTCACAGTAGAACAGCGGTGCCTGCAGCACCAGCTGCTCAGCGCTGGAATTGCCAGCGCGCAGCGGAGTGCGGCGCCGCGCACCGGACACACGTGTGCGTGCGGCGTGGCACCAGCTGAGCCGCTGCCTGTCCCAAACTATGGCACACTAGCAGTCCGGGGGGCGTAGCCACCTGCGTCTTGTGCGCGCGTTTTTGTGTGTTGGGGAGAGAGGTCAACGCCAGGGGTGTAACGCGCGCCATAATGGCGGCTGTCCCCCGTCAACGAGCACAAATACCTCAGCAGCCGTGCCCAGCGGTGTTAGCGCACACCAGGCACGCAGCTGCGCCACAGCACCCGGAGTGGCATGGCTGCGGCTGTGCTGGGCACCGCGTGCTGCTGCTGCTGCTGAGCAGCGACGGCGATGGCAGTGGCCGCAGCGCCAGCACCAGCGCTAGCAGCGGCGGCGGTGGCAGCACCAGCACCAGCAACGGCGCTGGCAACGGCGGCGACGGTGACAGCACCAACAACAACGGCGGCAGCGGCAGCAGCAACAACGGCGGCAGCGGCGGCAACCGCAGCAGTGGTGACAGCCGCACCAGCACTGGCAACGGCGGTGGCGGCGGCAGCAGCGGCGGCAACCACGGCAGCGGCGGGTGCGGCAGCGGCAGCGGCGGCAGCAGCGCCGCCTACCGGGGCGCCTGTCGCCTCAGCTTGGCGAGCCTGGCGCGCGTGTTTGGGTCGAGCGCGGCCTTGCGCAGGCGCACGGTCTTGGGTGTCACCTCCAGCACCTCGTCGTCTCCCATGTAGGCGATGAGCTCTTCGACGCTCAGGCGGCGCGGGGGGACAACCGCCAGCTTCTCGTCGGCGGAGACGGAGCGCACGTTGGTGGTTTTCTTGGCCTTGCAGGGGTTCACCTGGCGGGGTGGCATCGGGTGAAGGGGTGGGGTTGGTGAGTCAGGGGGGGTTTAAGGGGGCCGTGGCAGCGGTAGACGTCAAGTCATTGTGTTGTTGCGGTGACGACAGCTGACAGCTGCATCAGGTCGGTCCCACACGAGCTCTGTGCTGCCACAAACCGCAGGCCCATGAGCTCCAGCACCACCAAGCCGTGACTGCACAAAGCTGCGGGTGTCGCAGTAGATGGGCCGCACATGGCGACTGCCTCGGCCTCTGTGCACTTCATCAGCCAGAGCAGCACATACACGCCGAAGTACAGTGCACTCGCGATTTAATTCGCTTTGATTTAGTGCGGTATGCGGTTCAGTGCGGGGTCCAGAGACCCGTCACTGACCACATGATGCCATGTAAACAATACACGATGCCTTATTTGATTTAGTGCGGGTCTTGCTGTAGTGCGGGGTGCTAGGGGGGTGACACCACCCCGCACTAAATCGTGAGTGCAATGTACTTGATTGCAGTACTTAAGTAGTATGAGAATGGCGTGCACACCAAACAAGGAGCAGAAAACAGAGGCCCACAGCTCGCACCTCGAGGTCCCCCGTGCGCGAGTTCTTCCCCCCACAACCATGCCGCTGCGCACCTCGTACACCAAAGCGGCACGTACTCGTGAAGTACTTCAGAAGCCTCAAAATGGCGTACACACACCACACAAAACAACGAGCAGGAAACAGAGGCAGGCTCTCACCTCGAGGTCCCCCGTGCGCGAGTTCTCCCCCACCACCATGCCGCTGTACACCTCATCGCCCGCCTCCACAAACAGCGTCCCGCGCTCCTGCACCGAGAACAGCGCGTACGCCGTCGCCTTGCCCCTCTCCATGCTCACCTAGGGTTGCACGAAAACGTATATATGGGCGTTTTTTTTCTTGTCAGAACATGCGCAATAACTTACCATGGTGGCCAGCCACCATGCAAGAGCACCACACATTACCCACACACGCCTGCGCCATATGTTCTCATCATTGTTGTTTCCCAAACATTAGCCGTATATGCTGTATACACGCTCCGTACACCGCGTACACGGCTTGCTCATACACGTTTTCGCGCAACCCCATGCTCACCAGCTTCCCCGGGCTCAGCGCCCCAATGGCCCCGCAGTGCGCGCCCATGTGCGCAAAGGCAGAGTTCACAACGGCGCTGCCCCGCGTCGCGGACCTCACGTCCGGGCCAAAGCCCAGTAGGCCGCGGCTGGGGACCGTGAAGATGAGGCGCGACTTGCCCTCGCCGGACTCCTTCATTTCGACGAGAACGCCGCGGCGGGCGCCCGTGAGGCGGTCGATGATGAGCCCACTGTGCTCAGCGTCCACGTCCACAATCACCTGTGTGTTTTTTTTTGGGGGGGGGGAGCGGGAATGTGGGTGAGGGTGAGAAAGGGGCTGTGAGAGTTGAGGTTGGGTTTTCAAGCTGAGTGTGGGTTTTCAAGCTGAGTGTATGATGTTGAAGTGCTTTCAGGGATAGATGATGAGCCCGCTGTGCTCAGCGCCCACGTCCACAACCACCTGTGGCGGGGGAGGGGGCTTGAAAGGGAGGTGCGAGTGTTGAAGTTGGATGTTGAATTTGGGTGTTGAAGTGCCTTCAGGAGTACCTCTTTTCAACAAGTGAGGCGGTCGATGATGAGCCCGCTGTGCTCAGCATCAACGTCCACAATCACCTGTCGTGGGGGAGGGTAGGGGGGGATGTGGGGGGGGAGGGTGAGGGGGTGGCTGTGCACACCCGCCTCGTCATAGGGCTCCAACTGCGCCCCGTCGCCGTCCTCTCCCAGCAGCACTCACCACATGCACACCACAAACTCGAACCCCTCACGCCGGAGGACTTGAAGTATATTATACTTCAACTACTTGATGACAAGCACCCACCTCTTCATAGGGCTCCAACTGCGCCCCGTCGTCGTCCTCGCCCAGCAGCACGCGCGGCGGCGACACCACAAACTCGAACCCCTCGCGCCGCAGCGTCTCTATGAGTATGCCCAGCTGCATCTCGCCGCGGCCGAAGACGTCCACCTTGTCAACGTCCGTGCTGCATGCGGCCACGCGCAGTGTGACGTTGTTCTCCACCTCCTGCTCCAAGCGCTTTTTGATTGCGGAGGCCGTGAGGGTGGTGCCCTCAGTGCCGCCCAAGGGGCCGTCATTGGCGCCTGCGCGGACGCGGCAAGAGGGGGTTGTAAGAACTTCAAGTTCAGAGCTTCAGGGCGTGCGTTGAAGTATACTTGAAGTATGAAAGTTATTGACAGTTTTTTTTTTTGCGGAGGCGGGGAGGGTGGTGCCCTCGGGGCCGCCCAGGGGGGCGTCGTTGGCGCCTGCGCGGCAAGGGGGGGTTGAGAGAACTTCAACTTCAGAGCTTCAGGGCGTGCGTTGAAGTATATGACAGGTATTGATAGGAGTTTTTTGATGGCGGAGGCGGTGAAAGTGGTGCCCTCGGTGCCGCCCATGGGGCCATCGTTGGCGCCTGCACGTGGCAGCATTTGCACACAGTTCTGGTTGTGCCATGTGTACAGAGGTTTCGACGGCTAAATAATGCTTCTAGTTGAAGTACTTCAGAAGTATGTTAGTGTAATGTATGATGCGTAGGTATATGCATTGCCCACCCAACTTCAACAGTTTCCACTTCAACAACTTCTCGCCAAGTAAACACCCTCACCGAAGGTCATGGACAGCATCGGCGGCGGCGGCGGCAGCAACGCCTCTGCGCAACCACCCAACTTCAACTACAGTTTCCACCACCTCAACTCTCCAACTCCAACATCTTCTGGCCAGGCAATCACTTGCTCACCAAAGGTCATGGACAGCGGCAGCGGCAGCAACGCCTCTGCGCAACCACCCAAATTCAACTACAGTTTCCACCACGTCAACCCTCCAACTTCAACATCTTCTGGCCAAGCAATCACTTGCTCACCAAAGGTCATGGACAGCGTCAGCGGCGGCATCGGCAGCGGCGCCTCAACGCCCCTGTCCGTGTGAGCGTAGTGGTGTCGCCCACCCAACTTCAACTACAGTTTCCACCACTTCAACTTTCCAACCTTCAACACCCTCTCGCCAAGCACACACGCTCACCAAAGGTCATGGACAGGGTTGATGGCGGCAGCGGCGGCGTCGCCAGCGGCGCCTCGCCGTCCCCCGTCCGTCAGCGTGATTGTGTTTGCCAACCCATCTTCAACTACAGTTGCCACCACTTCAACTTCCCAACTTGAAAACCTCTGCCCAAATAAGTGCTCACTAAAGATCATGGACAGCGTCGGCGGTGGTAGGGTCGCCGTCACCAGCGGCGCATTGACACACGCCCCCCTCCGCGAGCGTGATGGTGTTGCCCACCCAACTTCAAGTACAGTTTCCACCACTGTAACTCTGAAGCAACACCTTCTCGCCAAGCACACACGCGCACCAAAGGTCATGGACAGCGTCGGTGGCAGCAGTAGCAGCAAAGCCTCTACCCCCCCCCCACCCAACCTTCAACTACTTCCATCACTTCCATTCTCCAAGTTCAACATCGTCTGCCCCAATAAGCACTCACCAAGGGTCATGGAAAGCGACGGCGGCGGCAGAGGCGGCGCCGCTCCATGCCCCCCTCCGCGCCGCCGCTCCACGCCCCCCTCCGCGAGCGTGATGGTGTCGCCCACGGCCCCCGCGACCGTTAAAAACTGCAACTTCAACAATTTCGGGCACAGCTCAACTGTTGCTCAACTTCAACACCCTCTCGCCAAGCACAAGCACACACCCTCACCAAAGGTCATAGACAGCGTCGGCGGCGGCAGCGGCGGCGTCGCCAGCGGCGCCTCGACACCCCCCTCTGCGAGCGTGATGGTGTCGCCCACGGCACCCCCCACGCCCGCGACCGTCACAATGTCGCCCGCCCCTGCTGCGCCCACCAGAGGACTCCTCGTGGTGCCGCGAGTTACAAAAATCTGTTCACAGTTGCGAATTTGGCAGCGGGGATGGGTGGGTGGGAGGGGAGGGTGGGGCGGAAGGGGGAGGGGGCGTGAGTGGGGAGGGAGGCAGTGAGCGCATGAGAGGGAAAAGGGTTTGAAAGTGGAGGCAAGTATGAGGCTGATGCTCCCTGGGTTTGCATGCCATGGCGAGAGGTGGCGGTGCCGTGTGTGGGGGCTGAGCCTCAGGCGCAACCAACACGGAGGCTGCCACTGCTGCACAGGAAAGTGCGAGGGTGCCAAACACTGACGCGAGCGCTTTTGTGTACAACAGTGTGCCTGGTGGTTCGGGCGTGCTCGAGGGGGTGTACATGCGGCGAACTTCTGGACGCGCCGTGGCGCGCCAAGCTCGCACCCCCTTGAGCGCAACTGCACTGGCGTGCGCGGGTGTGTGTGCATGTGGGGCACTCCTGCGCTTTTATGTGGCCACCCATTCGGTAGGGATGAGCGGGCCCCCCACCATTCCGTACAGTGCGCACGCATGTGTGTAGAGCATACACATGTGTAAGGTGGGTGCAAGAGGGCACGCAGCAGCATGTGCGCGGCCACATGCATGCGCACGTGTGGCACAAGTGCACAGCAGCAGCAGCAGCCCCCACCTGCGCCACCTTGGCGGGGTCCCCCCGTGCGCTGCCGTCGCGCGCCAGCCAGCGCGCCACCGTGCCCACACGCACCACGCCCGACTCCACCTTGCCTGCAGCAGCGGCGGTGGCGGTGGCAGCAGCGGCGGCGGAGGCGGTGAGCGTACATGAATGCATGCGGGCACAGGCAGGGCGTCGGCCGCCTTCTTTGACAGTATTTGGTGCGGCTTGGTGCGGGGGTGCGTGCGACGTGCACGGACCACATGAACATACTTCCAGCAATTTGTTATGATCTGTGATGTGATACATGTGCAAAAATGCTATTTTTGTTGACAGGGGAGGGGTGGCGCTAGCGCAGTGTCCGCAGCCTGTCAGTGCCCGACTTGTCAAAAATAGAAATTGCTATATCTAAGACGTCGCCAAATAAGTTTTTGGGAGGCAACTGTTACTACAAATTTATTTCCCGCAATTCCAGGCGTAGGGAAATCGTAATATGGTTATGGAAGGGATAAAAAATTGATATCAAAGGAGTTTTTTTTCTTTCTGAATAACACGGGTGCACAACATCCTGTCCGCCATCAAGTGCAGGTCTTGCCTCAGGGCTGAGGCTTGTGTGCGGGAGGGATGGCGTCGCGCTGCCCTGCAGCACCAGCGAACCGCACAGCGCGGAACACACACACACACACCGTACACTTCAAGAGCACTCATAAACAACCACACTCACCAGTGGTTAGCGCGCCCAGGAAGTTGTCCGTGCCGATGTTGTTGATCGCAATGGCCAGCGGCGCCTCCAGCGCCGCGCGCGCCGCCGCCGCAGCGTCAACTTCAACTCTGCCATCTTCAACTCCTGCGACCCCGCACGGCGCGGGAACGTGCTGCACAATGGCGTCCAGCACCGCCTCCATTCGCAGCTGCCCCGGGGGGGCGCCGCTCCAGGCGATGGCGTTGTCGAGGTGCGGCGTTGCCCACCCGAGGCGGCCGCTAGCGTAGAGGGTGGGGTACTCTAGCTGCTCGTCCGTCGCGCCGAGGTTGACAAAGAGGTCAAAGAGCTCGTTCTCGACCTCACCCGTGAGGCGCGCGCTGTCGCGGTCCACCTGCGTATGAACACACCACACCGGAGATGGTAAGTTGAAGTGTGTGTACTCTTAAAGTTTGTGTATATTGTTGAAGTTTGTGTGCTATTGAAGTTTGTGTGTTTGTGTGCCTAGGTCCACAAAGAGGTCGAAAAGCTCGTTCTCGACCTCGCCTGTGAGGCGCGTGCAGTCGCGGTCCACCTGCGTACGGAGTTGAAATTGCAGGGGATGGAGAGTTGAAGTTTGTGTATATTTAAAGTTTGTGATTCGTCCATCGCGCCTACACTGTAGGTCCACAAAATGGTCCAGGAGCTCATTGTTGACCTCGCAAGTGAGGCGCGCGCTGTTGCGGTCCACCTGCGCATGGAGTTGAAGTTACAATGAGGGACGAGGAACTGAAGTTTGGGTAGGGGGCAGTGTTTCCTGTCGAGCGCGCGTGTGTGTGTGTGGCATGGCCCAGCCACACTGAGCAACATCAAGTATACTCATGAAGTACTGCGTAGCATCACAATACATAAACCTCTATAAGCAGCTACTCAGAAGTGATATACCGGTAATTGTTATATGTGCCGCTATGCGCATGGCGCTTGCACATGAGGGCTCTCGCGGCTCGCACCGAGGCGTTCAGACCTGCGGTGGGCACTGCCTAGGAAATTGCCCCTGGTAATCAATACACACATGGCACACATGATATGCTTTCGTAAGTACTCCTAGTAACTGGCAGGTCGAGCCCTGTATGTAGCCTGCCGCGGTTCAAGCCTGCCTCCTTGCAGCACTCTCTGTTGCTGACTGTGCCCAGCGGTGAGCATGCTTATTATACATACTTCAGAAGTATGCCGTTATATACATAGGGCGAGGCATGGCCAGTGCTTCATGCTGGCTTGCATGACCTGTGTCATGCCCAAAAGTGCAAGGTAACAGAGCTACTAGCAACAGGTGACAAGTATTTCAAAAGTATGATGTTGTTGACCTCACCCTTTCAATTGCAACCATAGGGTGCAGCCCACCGCATTCACAGGCACATAATTGGTTGCCATACCACACAAGTGCCATGATGTGATGTGTTCCCGAGCATATCATAATATACTTCGAAGAATATGCGCTGCCTACATGAAAACATGCTTAGCTTTGTTACTCTCTGGCCTCATTCTTGGCGACCACCAGGGGCAACCCCGCCTGCAGCGCCTGTGCAAGCACTTGGCATACCTAAGACCACTATCAAGCTGTTGTACATCTACTTCCAAGTGGCTTCCAGCTGCTTTTCAGGTACCTCACAAGTACATGCATGTACACATACTCCGAAGTTTACTTCACATACTTCTGGAGTATACGTCACATGCTTCAAAGCACTTTAAAGTATATTTATATGCGGCGCGCGCATGGAAAACATCTTCCGCATTGTCCCTTTCTAACCTGATTGGTGACGATCACCGGGCGCAGCCCCGCCTGCAGCCCCGCCTGCAGCCCCTTGCCAAGCACTTCCGCGGACCTAAAACCACTATCAAGCTGTGCACGGTGCACACATGGAAACACACTCATCGCTACTCTTTAACCTTGACGGCGACGACTACCGGGCGCAGCCCCGCCAGCAGCGCCTACCCAAGCACTTCTGCACACCCATGACACTATCAAGCTGCTGTGCATATACTTCAGAGGTACCTAAAACTTACACCTACATACTTGAAGGTATATACATGTAATACACATGTACTTCGACAAGTATAGTTTGTATGTTTTTCTTTTTCTCTCCACATATTCATGTGTGTGTGGTGCAGATCTTCAACATTGCTGCTCTCTGACCTTGTTGGCGACGACCAGCGGGCGCAGCCCCGCCTGCAGCGCGTTGCCGAGCACGTCCGCATACCTAAAACCAGTATCTACAACCAGTATCAAAGCTGTGCTATATGCAGTGCTCACATGGCCCCTCACTACCCTCTGACCTTGTTGACGACGACCACCGGGCGCAGCCCCGCCTGCAGCGCCTTGCCGAGCACAAACTTAGTCTGGCTCATGGGCCCCTCCGTGGCGTCCACCACCAGCAGCACGCCCTCCACCATGCTCAGGATGCGCTCAACCTCGCCGCCAAAGTCTGCGTGGCCCGGCGTGTCCACCACATTCAGCGTGTACTGTGGGGCATACATGCGCGACATCAGCATTTTAGGGTTAGTGCATTTTTGAAAAACTTGTTAGTGTATGTACTTCATACATACACATGTACCTGAAGTACTACTGTAGTAGGTACACACACTTAGGGTTCTAGAGGGGCATGCTCAGCACAAATGCGCTACGTTAAGCTAATTTACACACGCAGGACCATGACAGGCAGAGTGGAGGAGTACTTTACATGAACGTGCAGCTGAGTACAGTACCATCAGCAGTGCTTTTGACATCAACCATGCTCAGCGCGGGCCACGCCCCGCCGCCGACGTCCACATGGCCTTGCGTGCCTACAGCATCTAGCGGGCATTAGGAGTGTGCACACACACTTGGCGTAATAATTTGTGGGGTAGTCAGCGTAATACTACGTACTATGACGCTTCGAAACATGCATGTACACATCGTACTTCAACAAGTATTATGTGGACTATGCACAGGAAATGTGCTCTACCTTGCCGCCATAAGTGCGCGTGTCGGCGCCCACAGCAGGTAACTCAGGCAGCGAGTGCGCATGGAAATGACTTCACAGGGACAGAGTACTGCAGTACTTCAAGAAGTGCTACTATTACTGTAGTACTTCAAGTACTTCTTGAAGTATAAAATACTTCTGAAGTATTGTGTGTACCATGCTCAGCAGTGCTCCATCTCACTGCCAGGGAGGGGTGTCTATGGTGTTCATGTGTACTGCAGATAGCAAAAATGTATTTCTCAAGTAAAACAGAATGCAGCGCCACAAGGGCGTAGAAGGCCAGCGTTCGCTTGCATGAGTTCAATTGTGCACGATAATGTTATTTCACTATATCTACTGAAGCACTGTTTAAAAGCAGCCAAAATAAAGCAAATGGGGACGCCGCTACAGTGCAGTGCTGCTCCGTCCCACAAAGTAACGGAGGCCGCGGGCAAATACACATGTTTTGGGAACCATATGTATGGCAACAACTTTGGTGCCATTCGACTACAGCCGCGTTTACCTAATAGATGTACTGCGTAGCGTCAACATTATGATAATAAACCGCGTGCGCACATAGCGCCTGACTACAGTGCTCTGCCCCGTGCACAGTGGACATGACAGCCCAATGCCGCCCTACAAAACACGCCACATGGTTGATACTGATGAAAGGGAAGGTAAACCATGTGGGCGAGGACAGCGCGCACGTTTTACCTGTCCATAGTCCAGGCGCGTGCACTTTGACATGATGGTGATGCCGCGCTCCTGCTCCAGGTCCATCGAGTCCATCAGGCGCTCCGTGGTTGTCTCCTGGCTGCACGCCCGCAGAAGCTTGTCCACCATGGTGGTCTGTGTGTGCGCAGCGGCGGCCGCAGGGTGGTGTGCTCAGCAGCAAGCAGCGCACGCGGGCGGCAGCGTTGCTCAGCAGCCGAAGTAGCACGTGGTTGCTTGCTGCACATAGTTTTTTGAAGGACCGTTGCCAGATAAAATCAGGAGAAAAACTGCCTTGGTAATGCTGGCAGCAGTTGTTTGCTGAATGTGTGTCACAACATAATGGTAGCAAACCACTGGCACGCGAAGGCACGTCTGCACACACGGGCTGTACCACGCAACCGTGTGCAACCGTGAAAAGCGTCTTCCAAGCGCTTTTACACAAAATGATACAGCTTGTGGCAGGTGCACCTATGCTGACCTCTACTGAGCTATAACAGCAGTTCAAATGCTGCCAAGTCAACTGGTTCAGGCGCCAGCAACAGCCTCACAGCCTCTGCTGCAGCTGCGTTTTTGCACCCAAGGACGTTGCCAACCAATCAACCAACACCATGGTGTCTCCAGCGGCAGCGACTAGGGTGCAATCCTGCGTTAAGCACGCAAACGGGCCACAGCTAGCCGAGCGCTGCCACCAGCTCCTGCTCGGCACGTCCATCCACAGCCGAGCAAGTCCATCAGCCCAGCGCATCAGCCGCCCATATAGCAATCGCCAACACGAATGAATGCACTCCGCACCAACCACTGCACGCGCCGCAATCGGAGCAAGCGGCATCGAAATGCACGTGTCTGCAGCTACTGCCATGCCAACGGACCGCCACCCCCCCACCTTGCCGTGGTCGACATGCGCTATGATCGCGACGTTGCGAATGAACTCTGGTGGTGCCGCGACGGAGGACCTCAGATCCACGGTGTCGCGCTCTGGCTCAGCGGAAAGCAGGCGGCGGGGTCCCAGCAGCCGCTGCTGAGGCTGGAACCTGGCCGCGCAGCACCTGCTGGACACCCTCGCCAGCCTGGCGGCCGCCGACAACATGGTGGCAGCGTGGCGGGGCGGGGTCGCAGGTGCGTGTGTTTAAATTTGGGCACCGACACCAAAAATGCCATGTTGTGACGCGCTCTATGAAAAAGTAAATCGAATCTCAGACCATGTGGGCAGCCAATCATTCTTGCAGTATTCTCTGGAGCCCCCGCAACGGCGGCAATGCAAAAATTATTGTGTCAGAAAGCCAGCCAGCGCGCAGTCAGGCAAATACGCACGCCCAAGCACCTGATAGCGCAAAGGTGAGAGCCTGGCTGCCTGCCTGCCACTCCGACTTGTCAAACTGGTCCCGCTGCCGCCACGTCACACACACAGCCCCACACACAGACAGCGCGCAGCCTGCTGCAGCGAGCCTGTCGACGTAAGATCAACAGCCCAAACCTCACACTTTGCCGTGCAACCCAAAGCGGTGCTGGTGCCAGCCACCCCACGTGTCTCCCTGCCCACTGCTCCACCCCCCTCCCGGCTAGGCACTCAGCGCACCTCCCTCCCTCGGCCAGCCCGGCCACACGTGCGGCTCCCCCCCCAGCGACAACATGAGCTTCAAGTACTACATCTGCTGCATGGGAGCCGGCTACGTGGGCGGGCCTACCATGGCCGTCATCGCAGCCAACTGCCCTGACATCCGCGTGTGCGTGGTGGACCTGTCCCAGAGGCAGATCGACGCCTGGAACACCGACGACCTGCCCATTTACGAGCCTGGTCTGCTGGAGGTGAGCCCACCCGCACGCCTTCCCCCCTTCCGCTGACACATCAAAAACGACTCGCCAGCAGCTGTGTCTGCACCCCCTGCCGCCGCGCTGCTGCAGTGCCCCGCCTCTGCACTGACGCCTCCGCCACTACCCTGTCCTGCCACATTGCGTGCCCTGCAGCTGGTCAAGCAGGCCCGTGGGCGCAACCTGTTCTTCTCCACGGACATCGATGGAGAGATTCAGAAAGTGAGAGAGGGGGGCCCCTCACACAACCGCACAGCCGACTGCGTGGTTGAAGTGATGCGTGCGCCGCTGGTGCTAGTGCTGGTCACGCCCCGCACCTCACGCCCTGCCACCCCTTTCATGCTGCTGGTGCAAACCCGTGCAGGCCAACATGGTGTTCATCTCTGTCAACACGCCCACCAAGACCACGGGCATCGGCGCCGGCCGCGCCGCCAACATTAAGGTGCGCCCAGGCAGCTGCGTTGCGCCTCGTGCTTGCCTCCAAACTCCCGTGGCCAGGCTTTGTCCCCATAACAGCCACCACAACCATCGCCCGCTCACGGCTACCCATTCTGCCACACCCAGTGTCTCTGCACTGCATCCGCCGAAAAACCGCACCTAAAACAGACTGGCTTGTAACCGACACTCCCCCCACACACCGCCGTTGCGCACATGCTTCGCGGTGCGCACACCAACCAACGGCGCCGCCGCTGCTGCTCGCCCCTGCACCCGCTGCGCGCAGAACTGCGAGCTGTGCGCGCGCAAGATTGCGGAGGTCGCCACGGGCCCCAAGGTGGTGGTGGAGAAGTCGACGGTGCCCGTGAGGACGGCCGACGCCGTGCGCCGCGTGCTCATGGCCAACGACAAGGGCATCGACTTCCAGGCGAGAACCAGCGCCGCATACGTAAACCTAACATATATATACGGCCCCACCGGTGGGGAGACCTAGAGTTTATCGCTCCTAGATGAATTTTGATATGTCTAGGCGCAGGTCTGTGCTTTGTTCACCCCCTTGTACGGGTCCACCCCAGGGTGACGGCCCTTTCGGTGGGGAGTCCTAGAGTTTATCGCTCCTAGATTGAGTTTTCATGTGTGGTTCACAGTGCGGGACACCAACTTGGTGGCCACACACGTGGTCACTATGCCATTGCACGTGCAAACTAAAAACATTCAGAGGTCGCAAATGAAATCCTGTCAGTTTAAGCTGCAATGCTGCAGCAAAATGGGTGTCCTCTGTCGATGTCCGCAGTACTACCGCTGTATAGGCTCTGTCTGTGCCCCCCGCCCTGCAAAAAGCGGGCCTTGAAGCCTTTTAGCCACGCCGGCAATCTGCCCCTTTTGTGGCGCACCTGCAGTTCATTGTCGGCTGCGTGCCAAGTGGTGCCAAGCAGGAGTGCCACAGTTGCCCGCGCACTTACCGCGGCGGTGCAGCAGAGGTGCATGCGCCACGTGCACTGCACACGAAGTATATGAATCTCCCCCTTGGAATTTAGGCGGACCCGTGCAGAGGGGTGAACAAAGCAAAGACTTGCGCCTACTCAGGGCAGTCAAGTCACTGGATGTGGTCCGGCATGCCCGGCATGTCCTCCAAACCGCAGGTGCTGTCCAACCCTGAGTTTCTGGCGGAGGGCACGGCCATTGCGGACCTGCAGAAGCCGGGGCGCGTCCTCATTGGCGGAATGCAGAACCCTAAGGGGCTGGCGGCCATTCAGGAGGTGCGTGTGTGCTCGTTTTTTTTGTCACACACGGCAGGATGTGATTATTTTTGTCACCTGCTTCAAACGAAGTACCGTAGGTATGAAAATTTC
The DNA here is from genome assembly GCA_032358315.1 of Ophiocytium majus. Classification (NCBI taxonomy): domain Eukaryota; class Xanthophyceae; order Mischococcales; family Ophiocytiaceae; genus Ophiocytium; species Ophiocytium majus. Next base: position 14,495 of record JAULBY010002781.1, read on the forward strand.
CCGGGCCAAAGCGGTTGTTGTTTACGTGAGGGTCCGGCGGCCATTCAGGAGGTTCGATCGCGCTCGTTTCTGGCTTTTCACGTGGGACGTGCGCATGTTTTCGTCATTATGCGACCTATTTCTGCCATACATGGTATACTTGTGTGCATCGCTCCCAGCTGAGTTTTTACATACTTCTGAAGTACATATTATTGCATCCACTCATGCGCAAGTTTGTCTTTTTTTGCGGTTTCCTAAGGGCTGGCGGCCATTCAGGGGGTGTTTACATGCTCATTTTTTTTGTCACATACTGTAGGGTGTGATTATTTGTGTCACCTATGAAAGTCTCCCGGGCAAGCGGTTTTTGGATTTTTGAGGGTCCAGCGACCATGCGGGAGGTGCATACGCGCTCGCACTTGGCTTTACGCAGAGAAAAAGCGTGTTATTCTGTGTCCCATATGAAACAGGTTTGAATTGTCCAGGTTGATGGTTCCAGGGCACGCTGACGGTACACTTTTTTTTAATGTAGTACACTGCCAATTTTTATTACTGTAATTGTATGCTGTAAACTATCTATGTGTGATACACAATCACAACTAATATTTTCAATTGTAAAACTCGCGTGTAGTGTCCGGGCGTTGCGGCGTGTTTTGCCGCGAGAGCACTTGAGGCTTTTGCAGTGCATCGCTGTGCGGCAGCAGCGCTGGCGTAGCACCTGCGCTGGCGCCGCCATGTCAGCGCAAGCAGCATGGCGGCAGCAAAAACACAAATGTGTGTGTGGATTTGTGCATAGTGCACGTACATGTTCAAATATATATGCTTCAGTATGTTGTACGTACACTGTATGTGGATGTGTGCGTAGTGCGTACGTGTACACACATGTATATACTTCAGCATGTTACCAGTCCACTGCACATGCGGTACACATGCACTTCTGAAGCACGTATATTTGTGCAGCCCAGCAAACCGTGTGGGAGCAGCTTCTGCCGCAGGTTTGCAAGTTTCACACCACCCTTATGCATGTACTTCAAGTATGTACATGCCACTGCTACTGTGGTGTGTACTCTTATTCAACTCCGCTTAGGGCGCGGAACGTGTGTACGTAGACTGAAACATATCTTGTCACACAACGCGCGCGCTGGCGCGCTTTTTTTTGTCATTGGGACCTTGCTGGCCACTGTGCCACTTGCAAGCGTAACCCATGGTTTTCATACAAAAGCACTATTTATATACATATTGAAGTACAGCATACTACTTCAAAAGTACAATAAATGCTGTTGAAGTGACCACTTGCTGAGCAACCACCACTTTTTGCGCCTGTCACCATTTTTTTTTGTTTTTTGTTGCAGCTGGTGGAGGTGTACGCGCACTGGGTGCCTCGCGAGAGGATCCTCACCACCTCTCTGTGGTCCTCCGAGCTCTCCAAGCTGGTAAGCCTGCCCGGTGAATAGTGCATTTTCATGGATGAATTCATGGATGAGTTTGTTGATGAATTAGCAGCTGTCACCACTGCTCTGTGGCTGGTTCATGAATTCACTGAGCTCTCAAGCTGGCAAGCGGCCAGCCTCCAGCAGCGAGCGCCCTGCCAGTGCATGATTCATGCTCATGGATGAATTCACATGTGCGGCAGCCTTCAGCACGCCTGATGGACCGTTCATTGCTTACAGTGCGTTAAGACGAATAAAAATGCGGGATATGTCAGTACAAGAGTCGGACAAGCATTTGCTGTGAGCCACCAGTAGATACTTTCACACAGTCACGGATGTACATGCACTGCTGCAAGCCCGCCATAGTCTGCCACCTTTGTGCAGGGAACTCTGGGCGCACTCGCAATAGCCACAACCGCATCGGCCCACTGCTCCCTCTCGTATAGCAATTCTCGCCATGTGGGCCGGTGAGCTGTTCCATCATATGTTGAAGTTGATGTTGAAGTTTGCGTGTGTTGGCGCCTGCCGCAGGTCGCCAACGCCTTCCTGGCCCAGCGCGTGAGCTCCATCAACTCCATCTCGGCGCTGTGCGAGGCCACGGACGCGGACGTCAGCGAGGTGGGTTTGAAGTTGAAGTTGTGTGTGTGTGTGCGTGTTTTGAAGTTGAAGTTGGTGTGGTAGAAGGAGAAGTTGGGTTATGTGAACTTTCAAAGTTCATCTCAGCGCCGTGCAGAGCCACAGACGTGGACGTCAGCGAGGTGGGTCGCGCGTGTGTGTGTGTGGAGTTGAAGTTATGTGCGTGTGAAGTGGAAGTTGGTGTGGTTTAAGTAGAAGTGGGGTTTTGTGAACTTTGAAGTTATTCGTCCATCTCAGCGCTGCGCAAGGCCATGTACGCGGATGTCAGCGAGGTGGGTTGCGTGTGTATGTGTGTTTGAAGTTGAAGGTGTGTGCGTGTGAAGTGGGAGCTGGTGTAGTTGAAGTAGAAACTTGTGATTTACTGAGACATGAGGGCATGTGCGGACCGGTAGAAGTTGGGTAGTGTAAAGTGAAGTTGAAGTTGTACTTGAAGTTAAGGCACGGCGCATCTCGGCGCTGTGCATGCATCCCTGCACGGCGCCGCTGCCTTGCACTGCAGCAGCACACACGGCACGCTGCCTCTGCACACACACTGCCATACCTCAAGTTGCTGTGTATGCGCACGCACACTAAAAGTCCACGATCGATACATGAAAGCACACGCGCCGCCATCAACAGTAGATCGGTGCTGTGCAAATATTCGAAGTGCATACTCCGCCGCACATGTATGAATTTGCTGCTTCTTATTAGGCGCTATCTTTGCTGTGTTCACCAATTTGCACGCGTCCGCCAAGGGTGACGGCCCCAACTGGTGGCGACACCTAGAGTTTATCGCTCCTAGATGAGTTTTCATATAATCTACGCTGTGGATACACTTTTGACGCATTCTGCGTGCGAACGCGCGGCCGCTGCTGCGCTGAGCAGGTCTCTCGCGCCCTGTCGTTCGACGACCGCATCGGCTCCAAGTTTCTGACGGCGTCGGTGGGCTTTGGGGGGTCGTGCTTCCAGAAGGACGTCCTCAACCTGGTGTACATCTGCGAGTCGCTGGGCCTCCAGGAGGTGGCAGACTACTGGTACCAGGTCAGTGCGCTCATATGGTGTTTGATATACGACCCCCTTTTTCCCATGCCAATTGTTCAGAACAAAGCTGTCAGCTGTCCTGTTCAGTAGGTACTTGCCACACCACGTGCTTTGCATACAACCGGCACCCCTGCAGCAGAGCTCTGCAGCAGCACTGGCCAGACGGCCCATAACAACTACCAGAAGCAGCAGTATTTTTTACATTGAAGTATACTTCAGAAGTACTTCAGAAGTACTAGAAGTATACTACGTAGTATTCCTGCAGTGAACACCCACTATAAGTATATTCCTGTAGTGAACCCCGGCCGCAACCCTCGTGAGCAGTTCATCTGCATGGTTCCACACTGCTGCTGCTGCCGCTGCCGTCACAATGTGCGGCAGTATCTATACTCTGAAGTATACTAGGAGTATACTGCTTTAGTAAATCCGGCTGCAGCCCTCGCGAGCAGTCCAACTGAACGGCTTCACGCTGCCGCTGCCGCCGCTGTGTGGAGCAGGTCATTGCGCTGAACGACTACCAGAAGCAGCGCTTCACGCGCAACATGCTGCAGCGCATGTTCAACACGGTCACGGGCAAGCGCATTGCGCTGCTGGGCTTCGCCTTCAAGAAGGACACGGGTGAGCCTAAACCGAAGACATGAAACCACATGAAATTGTCCAAAGCTATCCTCCCTTTAAAGGCACATAAAGTCTTCGCATTCCCTCAACTGTTTGTGCGGCTTCGCCTCCATTGAGGACACGGTGCGCCGGAAACCCACCATGAAATCACCTAAAATCTCCATTTGCTCATGTATGTTTTATATGTCCTGCACTAAAATTAGTGTTTGTGAGGCCTCGCCTTCAACAAGGACATAGGGTGAGCCAGAAACCCACAACATGAGAGCACCTACAAGTCTCCCCTGTCCAAAGCTGCTGCCGGATATGCTTTTGCAGTAATCTGTTCCAGGCCAGGCCTGGTGTGTCCGGTGCGCATTGTTGATGGCTGCTGCCGGCGCTGCTGCTGCTGAGGAGGAGACACACCTGTGTGATGCATTGTTACGTGCCAAGTAAAATGCCATTCTTCGAGTTACATGCTTTAGAAGCAAAATTACACCCTTTTTGTTGTACAACGTGCACATGAGTAATACTTCAAGTATACGCCGTGACCGATAGCGCGCCAGCTCATGCCCTGGCGCGCCGCTCCTGCTGCCGCTGACGGTCATGATGATGCCTGTGGCGCCGCTACTGCTGCCGCTGTGGCACCGCTCCTGCTGCTGCTGACGGTGGTGATAATTTTGTGGCACGCGCTGCTGAGCAGGAGACACGCGTGCGACGCCCGCAGTGTTTTGTCATATGCTGTTGTAAAGTCTACTGAACATCGCTTTTTGTACAACGTGTAAATGAGTAGTATGCGCCGTGACCCATCACTATTGACGGTGCACCATCTCATGCCCTGGCGCAACACTCCTGCTGCCGCTGACGGTGGTCATGATGATGCTGCGCCTCCCGCTGCTGCTGAGCAGGAGACACGCGTGAGACGCCCGCGGTGTTTGTGGCCAAGGCACTGCTGGAGGAGGGAGCAAAGCTTAGGGTGTACGACCCCCAGGTGCGTGTGTGCTCAGCACTTGCATTTTGAGGAGGTGAAGTTTGATACGTTAACCTGTGCGTGGCCAAGGCACTGCTGGAGGGAGCAAAGCTCAGGGTGTACGACCCGCAGGCGCGTGTGTGCACTCAGCACTTGCAGCCTGATAAGTCCAAGTTTGAGGTGTTGAAGTTTGAAGAAGTTTGCGAATGAGTAGAGGCGCGTGACGTGCACACCATGTGAGCATCTGCATGAGAGCACCTTGTGCACTGCCCTTTGTGGTGGCTGTTGATTGATTGCTGCTTCGGGTGCATGGCAGCATTTGCCTAGATACGTCCTGATCCGAAGTTGTTGCCCGCGACAAACATTTGCTAAGTTATCAGGAGCCTTTCAACTTAAGCTCCCCCCATGTTGTTTTCTGTTTCAGCTATGGTGACGACAGAACTTATTACTGAATTTTCACAAAAATTCCCTAAAGCTTCCACGCCTACTTTGGGACATGACGGTAATGTGGCCGTGTTGAAAAGCGTCGGCGCTGTTCACTTGCAGGCAGCGGTGCCATCATAATTGGAGCGCCATACCTGCTCGTGGCTGCAGCAGTGCACTGACACCTTGTGGTTGCTGCTGCGTGCGGGCATGTGCGCACCCGCTCGCTTTTGCTACTGTGCATGCTTGCACAGGTCTCACGTGAACCACTCACACCTTGTGGTTGCTGCTGCGTGCGGCCATGTGCTCACCCGCTCACGTTTGCTACTGTGCGTGTTTGTACAGGTTTCACGTGAACAGATGTTTGAGGAGTTTGACTACACGTGCGGGGTGAACGACGCCACGGCGCCAGGGCTCACGACCAGCGACATGATCCTCACCATGAGCTCCGCCTATGAGGCCTGCGAAGGTAAGAAGAAAAAAGCAGTCTGACAAACAAGTATGTATGCATGTATACACACACAAATACATCACAACAACTATACATGTACATACATACATGCATGGACGTACATTGGGCTATTGGGCTTTTCGGAGTTGCACTTGTGCGTATGCAAGGACGCAGGGTGTGTGTTACTTCGGTAGTACATACTACACTTGAAGTACAAAACTACACCTGAAGTATGTATACTGGTAGCACATACAAGCTAAGAGAACACTGACAAGAGATGATAATGGTAATATCAGAAGGAGTGCATGCACACAAATATGGCAGAGAAGCGGCCAACACGACGCAGCATCTGGGATGTACCGTCGACAGTGCCTTCGTGCCTCCCCCTTCCCATTGAAAGTTCAAACTGGGGATGAAGTTCTTGTATCAGTCACAAAGACATGAGGGCGTGTGCACACCGGATGAAGTTTGCATACTACCCTGGACTTCAAAACTGTTTATAACAGGGAGATGCTGCCACTGTGCCACGCGCCCAGCCAATGAACAGGTGCTCACGCGGCTGATTTACGTGCATTCATGAATGTATGCATATACTTCAGTAGTAACATAATCACAATTGTAACAAAATGTGGTGCCACTTTGCCATGCGTGCCACCAATGAAGAGGCGCGCACGGGGTGGCCATCATGACGGAGTGGGATTTGCAGCAAAGTTTGGCGAATGTGTATTTCAAAGCGTCAAAAAGTTGTACTAGTAGTACTCCTGAAGTACATACACCTTCAGTAACAGGGACATGTGGCCACTGTGCCACGCGCTCCACCAATGAACAGGCGCGCACGCGGTCGCCATCATGACGGAGTGGGACGAGTTCAAGACCCTGGACTACCAAAAGATCTACGCGTCCATGGCCAAGCCCGCCTTCATCTTTGACGGCAGGAACATTGTCAACGCCGCCGAGCTGCGCCAGATCGGATTCGAGGTGCGTATCCGATGTAGTAGAAATATCTACACTTCAGAAGTACTTTTTTTGGCTGAGCTGGGTGGCACTGGGGTGTGGCTGTGTAGCTGCCGCAGCCTTCCCGTGCGTGCCCTGGTGTCGTGTGCCCCTGGGGGCCAGCTGTCACGGGTGTGAGCGTGGTGCAGTGCCGCCCTGTTGCCTCGGCTGAGCACGTGCGCTCCCCGGGCATTTGGACGCTTTCGCCTGCAGGCAAAAACGGGTCCTTTACTAAGCTCCGCTTAGGGCGCCGAATGCCCTGTGCGCATGTGTTGAAGCGGCATGTCAAACAATTGCACCTCATACCGTAGCGGTCTACGTAGTATATGCAGTAGCGCACCAGAACATGTCAAAGCCGCAGAGCTGCGCCAGATCGGATTCGAGGTGCGTACCCATGCGGTGCTTTGTATTTTTTTTGCTTGAAACGCATGCATGTGCGCCAAACGCAGTCGGTGTGCTGGCTGCTGGCCATGGCTGGATACAGCGGGTGTAGCAGTGCCGCTGTGCTGGCTGCCGTGCCTCTTGCCCGCCTGCACCCACATTGCCCTACCGCATGTCTCTTGTAAAATAAATATCATAAAAAAATATTTGACACATAATGTTCACCAGCAACAACGCGCTGACGCAGCGTGCGCCACCACTACCCGCCGCACACTACAGGTATACGCCATCGGCAAGCCCATCCAGAAGGACCAGTTCATCTGAGACACCGCTTCCCACTCGCAAAAAAACGCGCCAACGCCAGCAGCGCCGCGCCACCCAGCGGCGGCAACAGCGCAGCTGGCGGTGGGTCTTTCTGGCCGCTGCTGCTGAGCACAGCTGCCCACGGCCGGCGCTGATTCGGGCGCAGCCATGGCGGCGCAAAAACACACACATGCTGCGGCTGGGCCGTGCTAGGCGGGGGGCGGAGGGCAGGCCATAGATTAGCTTTACAGCATGCGCTGGCGCAGTGGCCGTCGCCTTTGGAGACACGGGGGGGCTTCGGCGCCAGCAAGGCAGGGTAGCTGCCCACACTGCGTGCTGTTCGGCGGTGTGAACATGCCCCCCAAAGGACAGTGCCTCGCGCGCTGATGCACAAGCATAATGCCACCTACGCTCGTTCTCCCGAGTTATGGATGTGTCGACGTCTGCTGCTGCGCTGCTGCTGCAGTGCTGCTGCTACTGCCTGCTGCTGTTGTTGCTGTTGCTGCTGTGCAGCACTGCCTTACCAGTGACACACCGTTCGCGCTGTGCCTTCCCAGGTGGTGTGGTTCCGCGCGCGTTGCTGCTCGCTGCTGTCGTAAACACGGCTTGACCCTTGCCGTCCTGTACGAAAAACGTGCTGGTGCTGGTGCTGTGAGCCGAAACAAGGGTGCTTCGCAGAGTATGCGCCGCTGTGCTGAAGACAGCATACTGAAAATACGGGCAGGATCATCGACATGCGCTCTGCATGTGCCTGCCACAGCGCCCCAAACGGTTCTGCACTGTGCTGAGCTGGGAGTGCACGTGTAGCATGGCAATCCACGGCTGGTGCAAGACAGCTTGTGGGTGCGTACAGCCCACCTGCACTGTGGAGCGAGGTGTGCGGTGCAGACTGTGTGCAAACAACATGCAGAGTGCACTGCACACGTGCAGCAGATGAAGCACGGCCAGCCCTGTAAGTGATGACAGGATATGAGCAATGTCAATTCACGAGTTACTACTGCTACACTGCTAGTAGTATGCATGGTGCTGCCTGTGCAGCTCCCATGCCTGCCCTCCTGCGCTTGATACAAAATAGAGGTAACAACAGCTGCATGTACCGGCTGTGCTGTACATGCCGATTGGCGTGGACGCTGGTACCACTACAAGTATACATACATGCACTGTGTTACCAACTCAGCTGGGTGTGTGAGCGCCAGCGAGCTACAGCCGCTGTTTCCTGCACGCCAACCTTCCAGCAAACGCCCCTCCTTTAAAACACAAAATCAACTCGTTCCCTACCCTGGCGGCCCTCTCTAAACCTCAACATGTTAACACAAGTCGGTGTTCGCTACTTTCTACGCCTTTAACTACCACTAGCAGCATGGGGAGCCATCAAGGCCACACCGCTGCTGCATGCCGACACGAGTGCCTTGTGCTCTCGCACACTGCGCACCCGCAAGTGCACATGAACCCAACTACTACAGCAGCGCACAGAGCAGCGCACTCCCTGCTCACGCGCTCTGGCTCTCGCACACTGCACACCCGCAAGTGCACATGAATACAACCACTGCTACCTGCCCTGGCAGGTCGAGCCCTAGGCAGCCTGCCGGCACCCGCTAGCCCTTTCTTTGCTCGTACACATACTTTGCCACATTTGCATTTGCCTTGGCACCCAGTGGCCGTGCTGGCATACATGACACGGGCTCTTGCACGCGCACGAGTGCAAATAAATACAACTACTAGCAGCAGTGCGCACTCTTCTCACGCACTCTGCGCCTGTGTCATGGGACGCACGCCCCTCATGTGCATACCTACAAGAGGCGTGCGGAGCGTCCATGTGGGCAGGCCGGCCCGCCATAGGATACACCGCCGCCTGGAGCCCCTACCTCACGCCCTGCTCACGCGCTCTGCGCCCGCGCCATAAGGCGCACGCCACCCTCGTGTGCACTGCGCGCAGAGCTGAGGCGCCGCACGGGCTGCGGCAGCTGTGCCGGGGGAGACAGAGACTGCTGCTCCGCACCCACCACCGCAAAGTCACCAAAGTCCGGCAAAGGCAAGTGCATGTGGACCCATGGCTGGATGCCCTGGGGCCACTCCCCCCCCCACCCCTCGTGCGGCACCGGTGGCGGTGCCTGCGCAGCACACGTTGAAGTTGAAGTTATGCACAGTGGTCAGCACTGACTCAGCACTAGGTTTCTCCAGTATGGGAGTGCGGTGCTGATGGTGCTGAGCATTGCCATCTTGTTTGCCATGGCTAGCAACAGGGAGCAGCATTGTTGATCATGCTTTTTTCAGCGCCACGCACGCCATGCGCACACGGTTTTCCGCGCCCCACGCGGAGTTTGATGAGAGTGCTACCTGGGCATGAATTTCGAGAGCGCAGGCACACAGTGCGTGCGAGTGGCGCCGCGTGCACTGCGTGCCGCATGTTATGTGATGCCATAAACTACTGTAGTATGACGGAGCTGCGCATGTCGGCACGTTGCATTCCCGCACAATCACAGCACACAATGCTCTTTGCATGCAGCATGTTTACAAATACACGCCCAGGCCCACCACAAATACACGCCCAGGCCCACCGCTGTCTGAGCAAACACTGCAGCGGCGCAGGCACTACATGCTGTGATGCAACTAAACTGTGTGCGCACCTGCCAAGGGTCTGCCTGAGGCAGCAGCCCCAGCTCACGCAGGCGGTCGCTGAAGCAGAAGTGGCTGCGCACACCATGCGGCAAGGAACGTTCCAGGGAGCAGGGAACATTCGAAGGAGCAAGGAACGGTCCAAGGAGCACGTGCGAGCATCAGCGACCTGGCATCACTGGCAAGGAGGCGTGATTGTAGCCCCCCATGCTGTTATGCACACAGCGACCTTGTACACACGTGCGAAGGCTGGCACACGGCACATGTGTGCCGAGCAGCAGGGGGCAACACCCAGCAGCTGAGCATTTTTTGGGAGCCCGATAACGGCATGCGTGTGGCGGTGCCCACTGCTTACTTGCTGCGAGTAACAGGGGCTTTGCTGGTGCATGCGCGCACAGGGTGGGACGGCGGGATGCGGGATGTGCACTGCGTGCAGTACAATATATACACACACTTTCATACGCCAGTGGCACGCCCTGCCGAGAGCAGCGCGCAAGCAAGACGGACGGCGGGTGGGGGGCACTTACTGGCCGCAGACGCACTGCACGCTGTTGCAGCCGTCGCCCTTGACAATGTAGATGCCGCACGCTTCGCACGTGGCCACGAGCTCCTCCTCGCCGTACATCTCCGCCTGGCAACCGTGAATGCATTCATTAATGGCCATGAGTGATCATGAATTATCATGAATTTGTCACAAATGTGGTGTGCAGCACTGGGTGCACGGCCATACATGTGGCCGCTCGTGCTGGCACAGAAGAGGTGCAGTGACACATGTGTGGTCCATCGGTGTTTATGGGTGATCATCAGTGATCATGAATTCAATGTGCATCTATGCCCACAGGAGTATGGTGTGCACACGGTCATGCCATCACGGCCGTGTGATAGGCTACACACACTGGTGGCACCAGATAGCTGTGCACTGACTGACACGTTTCATGAATTATCATTATTCATTTTTGATCATGGACTGAAATGAGAGTGTACACGTGTGCATGGCAATGGGTGGTCAACACGAGGGCGACAGAGTATGTGCGCGCTGTTCTGCCACATGCTACTGTTTCACATGCATGTGTCAAGGGCAGAGCACCACACAGCATCTTCCAAACTGCGGTGCATGCTTGCCCAACACTGCGCCTGCACCCCCCACCCCCTACTTTAAGTAACTTACTCGAAATCCCACGTGGTGATTGGGCACTCTGCAGCAAAGCACACACCTTGAACCAGTGCTGCCTAGTGTAACAAGTGCAGAAACGGTGGCGGCGCCCAACAGCGCGCAGTGCAGCAGCTCTCACCTGCTGCTGAGCAGCCAGTATGACACTTCCTCTGCTGAGCAGACTCACCTGGAACTGCTCGCACGTCTTGCCCGTGTGCCAGTCCTTGACATAGTCCACCAGGCTGCTGAGCACAGCCAGCACCACTTCTTCACTGCTAAGCAGCGCCAGTATGACTTACTCTGCCGAGGTCCTAATTTTCTCACGTTTTTCGTCTGCACACTAAATCAACCCCGATTTTGAAAATTGCCCCATTTTTTTGTCCTTCCTTTTTATCAAGCCAAGCACACTCACCTGGAACTGCTCGCAGGTCTTGCCCGTGTGCCACTCCTCGGAGCGGCAGCGGAAGCAGTGCACGACGCCGCAGCAGCGCGTCTTCACGGCCGGGTGCAGCCGCAGGAAGCGGCAGTGCAGCACGGCGCGCCTCTCCCTGCACGCGACGCCACATCAAATCAAGTGTCAAATCAAATGATCACATTAAATATTTTTCGTAGTAGACTACTACGAAGTGTACAATGATTGAGTTATAGATATAAAATGGCGTTCAAGGCATGCCTGACACCATGCGCCACGGCACTTAATCACACACACTGATGTGTTCATGCTACGCTTTGCCCAAGTTGGGGGTCCTTAAGCGACCCGAACTAGGGGCCTCTACTCTACAAATGCAATGACAGAAATACATACTTCTAGAAGTAATGCTTCAATACCGATGTGAAGTTACAAGGAGGGAAGTGGCGGCAAAGTCACAGGGGGAAGAGGCAGGCACCCAGGTCGAGGTGGCGACTGGCAGCGGTGCTGCTGTAGCGGGTGGTGGTCGCTTCCAGCACCCAAAGGGTGGCAGGAAGTGCTGTCACTACAGTACTTTGAAGTACTTGCCAGTGGAGGGCATAACATTGTGCTGGCTGGGTGACTGGGACATTTTGCCTTGCGCAAGGGTGGCGGAGCGCACCAGGCATGTAATGCCCCGTGGAGAAGCATACATGTGCAGCAACAGAAAGAGCGAGGGAATCGCGCGGCTGGACTGCCTACGCATGACAATTGGAGTGGCTGGCAAGCGCATGGTGCGCACCACATTAAACCATGTCTAACCGGCCAATAGCACCCTCAACGTCAGCAAGAGTGCCACAGCGTGCCTGCGCGGCTGCCGGCAGCCGCCTGCACACTGCGCAGCAA
>JAULBY010002892.1:0-26728 GCA_032358315.1 Ophiocytium majus
TTAGCTGGTGCCTTCTTGGCAGCCTTCTTCTTAGCTGGTGCCTTCTTGGCAGCCTTCTTCTTAGCTGGTGCCTTCTTTGCTGGAGCCTTCTTAGCTACAGCCTTCTTCTTAGCAACCTTGCGCTTAGCAGGTGCCTTACGTGCTGTGGTTTTCTTGGCAGCCACAGGTCCTCCTCGAGGTAAGACCCTCGGACTTCCCGAAGGTTCTTATTAACAAGGTTGGCAGACAAAACCATTCTTTGGTGCATTTTTTGCAAATAAAGTTGCCCGCGTGTCGCAACACCAATTTTTTGAAAAATGATAAAAAGTTTTCGATATTTGGACATTTGTTTAGTAACTTTTTCACATTTTCACAACTAAAAATGTTAAAAAAACCGTGTAGTTATCGGATTTTTTTGAAATTTAGTTTTAATCCGAACATAAAAATAAATTTGTATTCAATTTCGAAATTTTTGTTTTTGCATACGAGTTTTAAAAAATAATTTAAAAAAACTTTTCAAATTTGAGCAATTTTTCGAAATTTTTAGAAAAAACTTGCAATGTTTTGCACTTTTCTAATTAATTAAATTTTTAGATTTATTCATAAGAATGTTCGAGGTCAGGGTAGTTTCCACTAGCAACATCATCAGCCCAAGCTTTAGATCCGTCGAGCATTATTTCTCGAAGCGATGCATAGTGCTTAACAAACTTCACTTGCTTGCCACCAGTAAGTCCTAAAAGATCCTGCCAAACAATTACCTGAGCATCAGTGCCGGGACCTGCGCCAATTCCAATTATCGGAACTGGGATTTCATTAGTTAAACGAGTAGCTAATTCATGTGGGACCACTTCTAACACAATTGCAAAAACGCCAGCGGCGACCAGGGCATGAGCATCTGCAATCAGTTCATCACCAGCATCACCTCTACCTTGAACTTTGTAGCCACCCATTTGATGAACGGACTGCGGAGTAAGTCCAATGTGACCCATCACAGGTACGCCGGATCGAGTGAGTAGGGAAACATGTTCAATCATGTGTCGACCGCCTTCGATCTTTACTGCATGGGCTTTGCCTTCTTGCATGAATCGAACACTGGTTTCAAGGGCTTGAGCAGGTGAACTTTGATAAGAACCAAATGGAAGATCTGCCAAGACCATGGCTCGAGAACTACCGCGCTCGACGGCAGCAACTAGGGGGATTAGGTCATTTACTGTGACTGGAATTGTCGAGTCGTATCCATACACAACCATGGCCGCTGAATCACCGACTAGTAATACGGGAATTCCAGCTTCATCAAACACGCTTGCACTTAGTGCATCGTAGGAAGTAATCATTGGCCATTTTTCGCCGCGGGATTTAGCGGCGATTAGATCGCTGGTTGTAATTCGACGCGATTGTTTTCCGCCATACAAAGGCTCGGTATTCATTGATTTGTTCTCCGCTCTCGAGGCTGCGCGAAGGCAGTCCCCGGATCTGTTTTCCTATTGTGTCAGGAATTAGATACAGAGCGCGACTTAAAAAATTTGGCTAGGTATTTAGGCCTTTTTAACAATGCTGGACTTTAGATTCATCGGTCCAAAGCCATCAACTTTGGCTTCGATGTCATGGTCGCCAGGACCATCAATTAAGCGGATACCTCTAACCTTGGTGCCAACCTTCAATGTGTTTGAGCTGCCTTTAACCTTTAGGTCCTTAACAATTGTCACGTCGTCACCATCTGCGAGTACATTTCCCGAGGCATCCTTGATAACTCGCACCGCTTCAACTTCAACGTCAGATGGGTTCCATTCATGTGCACATTCTGAGCAGACCAGAAGCGCACCCATTTCGTAGGAGTATTCAGATTTACATTCTGGGCAGGAAGGAAGTGCGCTCATTTATTCAACCCATTTATTTGTGATTGGCATACGGCGATCTTTACCAAAGGCCTTGCCAGAAACCTTTGGACCTGGAGGATATTGCCGGCGCTTGTATTCCGCGCGGTCCGTAAGGAGCAAGATTCGCTTAACGGTTTCTGCTTTAAAGCCAGCAGCAATAATTTGGTCAGCACTTAGATCTTGTTCAACATACATATGAAGGATTGCATCTAGCTCTTCATAATCTGGAAGTGAATCAGAATCCTGCTGGCCCGGTCGCAATTCCGCACTAGGTGGTTTCGAAATACTTGACTCAGGAATCGGTGGTACTTCGCCATTTCCGATCGCATTCTGATTGCGCCATTTCGATAATTCCCAGACATCTACCTTTGGCACATCCATTAAGGGAGCAAAGCCACCAACAGCATCGCCATATATCGTTGAATAGCCAACCGATATTTCGCTCTTATTTCCCGTTGCCAGTACTAGATGTCCCTCTTGATTAGAAAGACCCATCAAAATCATGCCGCGGACCCGCGCCTGGAGATTCTCTTCTGCCAATCCAGTTAGCTCCAAGTTGTCTAAGTAGGCAGCAACCATTGGCTCTATGTCTACTGTTCGAAAATTTAAGCCAATTCGAGTCGCGGAATCTTTAGCATCAACTTTAGAGTGCTCGGAAGAATATTTAGATGGCATCGAAACGCCGAAAACATTTGTTGCACCGATGGCATCCGCTGCAATTGCGGCAACCAGCGCAGAATCTATGCCACCTGAAAGACCCAAGGCGATCGACTTAAAGCCATTCTTTTCAACATAGTCACGAAGTGAAACCACTAGCGCTGAGTACACCTCAGCAATTGGATCTAGGCGATTTCTAGCGCTACCCGTTAATAGTGGTTTATTGGCTGAAGGCACCGAGTTGGGAATGACTGTAACGGCTTCACCTTTTGCCAGAGTTGAGCTTGTCCCAGCTGGTGCAATTTCCAAATCTGAAATCAGCATGTCAACTTCAAACTGCAACGCCCGATCAATTACATCCCCAGTTTTCGAAACAATTATTGAGTCGCCTTCGAAAACTAATTCGTCCTGGCCACCAACCATGTTGACGTAGGCCAATGGGGCGTTGGCTTCTTGCGCACGCTTCTTAACAAGATTTAACCGAACGTCATCTTTGTCTCGCTCGTATGGTGAGCCATTTAGAACTACGAGTAGTCCTGCGCCATTTTCTTTAACTTGCGAAACTGGTCCACCGTCTTGCCACAAGTCTTCGCAAATTGCCACGGCGATGTCCACGCCAAATGCGCGAATCAATACGGAATCGTTTCCCGGCACAAAGTATCGATACTCGTCAAAGACGCCATAGTTGGGTAGGTGATGTTTTGCGTAGCTGGTTTGAATTGTGCCGTCATAGATAACTGCGGCACAGTTCATTGGTCCGCCACGAGGAACACCTAAGGTTTTGGCTTCTGTGTCGTTGGTTCGTCGCAGGTAACCGACAAATACCAATACTTCGCCAAGTCCAGCTGCTTTGAGTGATAGCGCAAAATCTTTTGCGGCTTGCTCAGACGCACTTTGAAATGAAGGTCGTAGTGCTAAGTCTTCAACTGGATATCCAGTGATGATCATTTCGGGAAGAACCACAATGTCGGCGCCTTGTGCAGCAGCAGACTTTACGGCCTCGAGACACTTGGCACTATTGCCAATCAAGTCACCGACGACGGGGTTAAGTTGCGCTAAAGCCAAGCGAATTTGTGGCACAGATACAGCATAAATGCAGTTCGAGTTGCCATGTAACACAGCCGTAACGCAAGGGCTTCATCATGGTCTAGTGGATAAGCAAACAGAATTTGTATTACGTACCATCGAAGAACGCGACATTCGCTTTGTGCGACTGTGGTTCACAGATGTATTAGGCACTCTAAAGTCAGTTGCAATTGCTCCGGCTGAACTCGAAGGGGCCTTCTCTGAAGGCATTGGCTTTGATGGATCAGCCATCGAGGGCTTTGCTCGCGTTTACGAATCTGACATGCTGGCCAAACCAGACCCTGAGACATTTTCAATTCTGCCTTGGCGCGGTGAAGAGAACAGTGTTGCTCGCATGTTTTGCGATATTCAGCTGCCAGATGGCTCACCTTCGTGGGCTGATCCAAGACACGTATTGACCCGGGCGTTAAGTAAGGCAGCGGATAAAGGCTTTACTTTTTACACGCACCCAGAAATTGAATTTTTCCTATTTAAGAATCAACCCGAAAAAGGACAGCAGCCAGTTCCAGTTGATGAAGTTGGTTACTTTGACCACTCACCAAGTGGCGTTGGTTATGACTTCAGACGTCAGGCAATCACAATGCTTGAGTCGATGGGCATCTCAGTTGAGTTCAGTCATCATGAAGGCGCTCCTGGCCAACAAGAAATTGATTTACGTTATGCAGACGCGCTAACTACGGCAGACAACATCATGACTTTCCGTGTTGTTATGAAAGAAGTTGCTCTTGCTCAAGGTGTTTACGCATCATTTATGCCAAAGCCTTTCTCGCAATACCCAGGTTCAGGCATGCATACGCACCTTTCGCTGTTTGAAGGTGACCGAAATGCATTTTATGAAGCTGGCGCCGATTATCAGCTTTCAAAAACTGGCCGTCAGTTCATAGCAGGTTTGCTAAAGCATGCGCCGGAAATCACAGCCGTTACAAACCAGTGGGTGAATTCCTACAAGCGTCTCAGTGGCGGTGGGGAAGCGCCATCATTTATCTGTTGGGGACACAACAATCGCTCCGCTTTAATTCGGGTACCTATGTATAAGCCGACAAAGGGAAACTCGACTCGAATTGAATTCCGGTCTCTAGACTCCGCTTGCAATCCTTACTTGTCCTTTGCCTTGATGTTGGCTGCCGGCATGAAAGGCATTGAAGAAGGCTATGAATTGCCACCAGGCTCAGAAGATGATGTTTGGTCACTATCTGAACCAGAGCGCGCGGCCCTTGGTATTGCGCCACTTCCACAATCCCTAGGCGATGCCATCAAGGTTATGGAAAAAAGCGAGCTAGTTGCCGAGACTCTGGGTGAACATGTGTTTGACTTTTTCTTACGCAACAAGCGCGCTGAATGGGAAGAGTACCGATCACAAGTGACTGCATACGAACTTGATAAGTATTTGCCGGTGCTT
This sequence comes from Ophiocytium majus, assembly GCA_032358315.1. Classification (NCBI taxonomy): domain Eukaryota; class Xanthophyceae; order Mischococcales; family Ophiocytiaceae; genus Ophiocytium; species Ophiocytium majus. The sequence goes on from JAULBY010002892.1 coordinate 4,999, forward strand.
TAAATGAGGCCACTAGTACTTGTAATTCAAAATGAGATCGACGATCCCGTCGCCCTTGTCGGTCAATGGATTAGCGAAGTTGGCGTAGACGTAGAAGTCATTCACGCTTATCGCGGTGAAACCGTTCCGGCTTTCTTGCCTGCTCAGTATTCAGGCGCGATAACAATGGGCGGATACATGGGCGCGAATGACGACATTGAATTTCCATGGCTAATTGATGCCCGTTCCCTTATGAAAGATGTGGTTGCAAACGACATCCCATTTTTTGGAATCTGCCTCGGTGGCCAGCTACTTGCCACAGCCGTTGATGGCAAAGTTGCCCCAACTCCAGTTCCTGAAATCGGAGTTGCTTCATTTCGAGTGACCGCAGATGCAGCCCAAGATGCCGTGTTTGCACACCTTGCTGGCCAGGACGTAATTGCAGCCGAATGGCATAAGGACTACATCACTGATCTACCTGATGAAGCAGTGGTGTTGGCCGGTAACGATGTTTGTCCAGTCCAAGCGTTTCGCATGGGTGAAAATGTTTATGGTGTTCAGTTTCACCCAGAGATTGACTCTGAGATCTTTTCCTCCTGGGCCGCAACCGATGATGAATTAGCAAAATTGGATCACACAATTGACCAGGCTTGCGAGCAAGTATCAGCTGCCGAAGCCGAGTTGATCAAGACATGGAAACCAGCATTCCAAGCCTGGGCCCAATTGGTTAAGGATCAACAGGCTAAAGCGCTGTGAGCGAAGCACGCGGATCTACTCAACTTGCCCGCCTAGCTCGAATGGGCTTTGCAAACACGCAAGCTTGCCAAGACATTCTTGATGCTGTGCCAGCTCTTGATACGAAACTGGAGTACGTAAAAGATTCCCCAGATCCTGATGCATCTCTTTCTGGGCTTGCGAAAATAGTTTCTTCTGGTGGCCTGGACATTGATTCGTTGTCAGAAGAAAAATTTCGTGACTTAGCAAATTTGCTGGGTTCTTCGATGGCAATTTCAGAACATCTAGAGCGACATCCGTCACAGATCAGCTACGCCTTGGAAACAACTGATGTTCCAACTGCTACCCAAATGCTCAATGACTTACTTGGTGCAGTTTCGACACTTAGATGGGATGAAGCACTTCTGGCACTAAGAGTTGCCTATCGCCGCCAAGTTAGCGCAATCGCTGCCGTAGATCTTCGTGCCGGAAATCAAAGTACTGCGATCCTGCCGGGAATTGCGCAAGCTTTGAGTGACCTGGCTGATGCAGTTATTGCAAGCGCATTAGTTATTGCTCGCTCAAACATCACTAACGATGACAAAGTGCGCTTGGCAGTAATTGCAATGGGTAAATGTGGCGCCCGAGAACTTAACTATGTAAGTGACGTTGATGTCATGTTTGTGGTTGAGCCCGCAGAGGGCGCATCTGACCAAGAGGCAATTTCTATTGGAACTGAAATTGCCAAAGCTGTAATTCAAGCATGCTCTGCAGTGACTTCAGAAGGATCCATCTGGGATGTAGATGCTGCATTGCGCCCAGAAGGTAAATCTGGAGCTCTAGTTCGAACTTTAGACAGTTATCTGGATTACTACCATCGCTGGGCGCAAACCTGGGAATACCAAGCCTTACTAAAGGCCCGCTCAATGGCCGGGGACTTTGAATTAGGGAACGAATTTGTTTCTGCAGTTTCGCCTTTGATTTGGCAAGCCTCAAGTCGGCCAAATTTTGTCGACGACGTCCAAGCCATGCGAGAGCGCGTGACGGACTTATTGCCAGCCAAAGATGCAGATCGCGAACTTAAGCTCGGACGCGGGGGTTTGCGGGATGTTGAGTTTGCCGTTCAGTTGCTACAAATGGTGCACGGTCGAACCGATGAATTAGTTCGAAATCCAAATACTTTGTTGGCATTAGAACAACTAGCAACTTGGGGTTACGTCGGTCGTGAGGATGCTGCAACGTTGGATTCGGCCTATCGATTCTTGCGCACCCTAGAGCACCGCATTCAGCTATATCGCATGCGCCGAACCCACATCATGCCAACTGATGAATCGGATCAACGGCGTCTTGGTAGATCAATGGGCTTGGCCTTAGATCCAGTTGAGGATTTGACCAAGGAATGGAAAAAGCATGCACGTGAAGTTCGACGTATTCACGAAAAGCTTTTCTACCGGCCATTGCTTCAAGCGGTAGCCAAGTTAGAAAGTAACGATTCAAAACTTTCCACAGACGATGCACGAAGCAGACTTAAGGCGTTGGGATATGTAGACCCAGATAGCGCATTGCGCCATTTGGAATCATTAACTTCTGGGGTAACCAGGAGAGCAGTGATTCAACGAACTTTACTTCCAGTAATGCTGGAGTGGTTTGCAGGTACACCTGATCCAGATGCCGGGCTTTTTGGTTTCCGGAGAGTAAGTGAAGCCCTTGGCACGACACCTTGGTATTTGAGACTGCTTCGAGATGAGTCCGCGACGGCTCAGCGCCTCGCAATTATTTTGGGGTCAAGTAGGTACGCAACAGACCTATTACTTAAGTCACCTGATGCAGTCAATTTCCTTGCCAGCGAAGAGTCCTTGCTACCTAAATCTGAAGCTGATTTATTGGACGAAGCAATGGCGACAGCAGATCGGTACGACAATGCAGGCGAGGCTGTATTAGCTCTACGGGCAATGCGCAGACGTGAATTGTTCAAGATAAGCGCTTCCGACGTTCTGGGATTAACTGATATTGAAACAGTTGGAAATCAATTAGCTGCCGTTGCAACTGCGACAATTTCGGGAACTCTCTCAGCAATAGTTAGACAGACTCCAAATGCCCCTACGTTTTCCATTATTGCGATGGGTAGATATGGTGGCGGTGAATTAAGTTACGGCAGTGATGCTGATGTGATGTTTGTTTATGGCGATGAATCATCAGGCACAAACTCTGCAGAACAGAGTGCACAAACGGCTCATGCAATTGCAAACGAGTTACGCACATTACTAATGGCGCCAAGTACAGATCCAGAACTTGTGATTGACGCTGACTTGAGGCCAGAAGGCAAGAGTGGACCACTAGTGCGAAGCCTTGATTCATTTGCTGCGTATTACCAGAACTGGTCATCGGGCTGGGAGACTCAAGCCTTGTTGCGCGCAAAACCAGTTGCTGGAGATGGCGAACTTAACAAAGCTTTCATTGCTTTGATTAATCCAATTAGATACAAGTCAAATGGATTACCTGAGTCTGAACTTCGAGAAATTAGACGCCTTAAAGCACGCATGGAAACCGAACGATTACCTCGTGGAATTGATCCTGGACTTCACACCAAGTTAGGCCCCGGTGGATTGTCGGACATCGAATGGCTAGTCCAGATAAAGCAACTAGAGCACGGATTTAGACTTCCAGAAATCACTAGTACCGAAACTATGCCGGCACTTCGTCAAGAAGTGGCACATGAATTAGTAACAGAATCCGATTTCAGCCAACTTGAGGCAGCATGGAAATTGGTTATGCGTGTGCGAAATGCGGCAATGCTGGTTAGAGGCAGAGCTACTGACACGGTGCCAACGGATTTATTGGAACTAAGCCGAGTCTCACACCTGCTTGGTTATGGACTGCGTGGCGGACAACAACTTACTGATGAATACCGCCGGCTAACTCGACGCTCGCGCGCTGTAATCAAACGTGAGTTTTACGGCGAAGTTGAATCGACTTAGCGACTCTTCCAAACTGCGATTGCGCCGGCTAAGTCCTCAAGCGCAGTTCCCACAGACTTGAAGTACGTAACTTCATCGCTCGAAGTTCGCCCTGGATGAATTCCGCGCGTTAGGTCATGTAGATCTGCCAACACAGCATCGGCAGTGATGACACCTTGGGAAATTGGAATTGCTAAATCCCCACCTTCTTTTAGAGCGCCAGTTCGAGTGTCGCAAAAAACAGAAGCAGTCTTGACTAACTCGTCATCGGTTTCCCGCATGGTGGGAGTAAATGCGCCAACAGTATCTACGTGAGTTCCTGGCTTTAGCCATTTTCCAAAAATTAGTGGGGTAGCAGTCAATGTTGCTGCCGAAACAATGTCGCTCTTACCAACTGCAGTCACAAGGTCGGGGTGCGAAGTGACTGGTAATCCTTCGCCTCGTAGTTGCTCAGCCAATTCGTGTGCTTTACGAATGTTGTGGTTCCAAAGGAATACTTCTTGAATTGGCCGAACGGACATGTGTGCCCGGATCATGAACGGACTAAGAGCGCCAGCTCCAATCATTGTGAGCGTGGAGCTTTCTGGGCGAGATAGATATGATGAAGCAAGCGCAGACGCTGCCGCCGTACGCCACACTGTCATGCGAGCGCCATCCATGGTCGCAAGGGGCTGACCGGTGAGACCATCGATTAAGTAATAGAGACCGTGAATACTTGGCAAGCCGAGCTGTCCGTTACTTGGATACACCGCAACTAACTTCACGCCAACGTAGTTTTCGTCACCTGGACCAGTCCAAGCCGGCATTAGTAGAAGTGCGTTCTCAACTTCAGCGCCATTTGTGTCCAATCCAGGCATGCCATGGTGCTGACGCAACGGGGTTGTCCAGGTGCCAGCGAAAGCTCGCTTGAGACTCTCGACCAAGGCTGGAAACGTCAAAATTCGGTCTAACTCAGACTGATCTAGATGCAACATGGCTTACCCCTTTTCAAGTAAAGGTTATTGCTGCCTGAATTCCTGTCCAATTCTCAGGTGCAATTTGCCTCAGGTAGGGTGTTTCCAAGAGCACATACCAAGTGCCGGAACCAAATGAATGGATAAGTAATGAGTGCAACAGTAGTAAATGGAGTAGTCGTTGATTCTTGGGCAGCTAAGTCCAGAGTTCGTAATGCTGCACTTGTATTAGGGCTTACTGCGTTCACGGCATTGTCAGCCCAGGTATCTATTCCACTTCCGTTCACACCGGTTCCGTTAACTCTTCAGACTTTCGCAGTACTTGTTGGCGCGGCAGCCCTAGGAGCAGAACGTGCCGTATTAGCCCAAGTTCTTTACATCACGCTCGCAGTTGCAGGCGCTCCGGTACTTGCTGGCGGTGCCGGCGGCCGTGAAGAAGTAATTGGGGCAACAGGTGGCTACCTACTTGGATTCGTAGTTGCCTCATATGTAGTTGGCAGAATCTCTGCCGCTGGTGCCTCCACCAAGACTTCAACCACAGCTTTGTCATATGTTGCTGGAAGCCTTGTTATCTATTCCCTTGGTGCGCCATGGCTAGCGTATGTAACCGGAAACTCAATTGCATGGGCGATTGCAAATGGTGTAGTGCCATTCCTAATTGGAGATGCAATCAAAGCGATAGCTGCCGGCGCAGTACTTCCAATGACTTGGAAGCTAACTAACTCAAAGTAGGTTCGTAACCCTAAGCGGGTGCAAATAACCAAAGTATGGGCAATGCAGCCATAGCAATTGCTCCTAGAACTACAAGCAAACTCGACCACCATGGTGAGGCATGTTCACCTAGTAGTTGCTTGTCGCGTGCCAGCCACCAAATAATGAACATCAAAATCGGTGCGGTAAGGCCATTAAGAAGCGCAGCCACAACAAGTGAACGCATCGGATTTATACCGATGAAATTTAGCGCCACCGCGATCGCCATAGAAACTGAAATCACTGCATAGAACAATTTGGCTTGACTTGGTTTACGCTCCAAGCCCTCACGCCAACCCATGGCTTCGCTAACTGCATAAGCAGTAGATCCGGCTAGCACTGGCACAGCCAGCAGGCCGGTGCCCAAAATTCCCAATGCAAAAATTGCTCCAGCGGCATTTCCAGCAATCGGAGCAAGAGCTAAGGCAGCTTGTTCTGGCGAAGTGATTTCGGTTATCCCTTTTGCGTTAAGCGTGGCTGCTGTTGTCGTCATAATTGCGAACATTACAAACACGCCCGAGAACATACCGACCAGGACATCTCCGCGCATTGCACGGATATGACTTTGGGAAATGTCTGGAGCAAGTCCCGTTTCTTCAATTTCTTCGGCGGCCTGCCAAAAGAATAAATAGGGTGAAATTGTAGTTCCTGCAATTGCGATTACGGCTGCAATATCGAATCGATTCCAGCCGATGTCGATATGGGTTATGCCAGCAAGCACTTGCTGCCAATCAACGTTGGCTACGACTAATACCGCTACGTAACTCAACAGCGAAAGACAGAGCCACCTTAAAACCTTGGCGTACTGGTGGTAGGGAATTAGGATTTCTGCAATACCAACCAGCGCTGCAATCAAGGCGACCGCTACTAATTGAGAAATTGGCGTAACCATGGTCACGACGGCCGCCATGGAGCTCAGGTCCGCAGCGATGTTTACGGTATTTGCCAAGGCAACTAGAAAAACTGTGACAAATAGAACCCAGTTAGGCATGCGGCGCTTTATGACACGCGCCAAACCTTGTCCAGTAACTAAGGCAATGCGAGCGCAGGTTTCCTGAATTGCAAATGCAAACGGAAGCAGCACTGGCGCGGCCCAAAGAAACCGGTAGCCAAACTGTGCGCCAACTTGAGAATAAGTTCCAATTCCAGAGGGATCATCGTCAGCTGCCCCTGTAACAATTCCTGGCCCAATGCGGGAAAAGTACCCAGCTCCACGAATTTGTTCCCGCCTTGGGTGGTGCTGGCTTTGGGGTACCTCTGAACCTTCATTTATTGGGCTGACCACACGCCAACTCTATCGAAAGAAAAAAATTTAAAGAATTCGTTGATATGACCTGATGATTACAGGAAAAACCCCGAATCAGCGGGGGGGGGGGGCATTGCTGAAGAAGATTGCTTAAATTGTCAGTGCCTGCCGTTACGTTATTCATGTCAGCGTTTACTATTTGCAACACACGAGGATTAACGGGTTCTGATTTTTAGAACTTGCTTCGATAAGATGCATATCGGCAACGAAGGCAGTAGCGTTCAATTTGATTTTTGAACCGACTGAGTAACTAGGAGAACCGTGTTAGAGCTTGTACTTACGGACGAAGCGGTAACTCCAAGAGTTGAGTTGCTTGAAGGTCCAAGAGTTAGATTGACTATGAGCGCTAGTGAGAATTTGATTCATGGAATTGAATTTTGTCGAACTGAATTAACCGAAGCGGTTGAGACCGCGCTAAAACAGTTGCATCACGATGAGGTTGCCCCAGCAAGAGTTTTCGTTAAAGACTCGCTTGGTTCCCAAGTAATTACTACAAGTGATCCGTGCGCTTCGTATGGATCAAATGCGATCGTTAGGTCCTAAAATCTCTAACGCCTTCAAAATGTCTGCAGGCGAAGCTTTTAACACTCGACATAGATCCGGTAGCAAGGCAACGCTTGGCCGGGTTTCGAGCGAAAAGTATCGATATAAATTTCCGCGATTGATCTCGATTTCTTGAGCAACTTCTTCTAGAGAATTAAAGCCTAACTTCTCCATTCGAGCGCGCAACCATTCCAAACCAGTCTTATTGGTAGCCGTCTTATGTGCAGTGTTTGCCATTAGATTCGATTTCTCATTTCAAAAGAGGATGTAATTCAGTATTACTCATAAATATGTTACTCGCGCGGGCTGGAGATCTATTTCATCTCAGGGCGCAACACAGTAGAAAATTGTAAATATTTTGTAAGCGGTTTGTTACTGGCCAGTAATCCGAAAAATCGGGCAACTCACGAAACGCAAACCTGAGAATGATTACTCGGCGGGAGATTCGAGATCGGCAAGAACCTCAATTTTTTGAGATTCGGAAAGTGGCTTGTCCGCTTGCAGCAGACGGGACGCGGCATAAAGCCAAATGTAAATTGTTGAAAGAATAAGTCCAACTGAAACGCCCAGTAGCGCCGATTGTGGGCTTACATTTTCAACCAGATATCCGCCCAGTGCGGTACCAACGGCCAACATAGACCCTTCAACGGCCCACAACCAAGCTTGCGCCGAAGTCGCTGTCCCTTGAGGACGAACGGCTTCTAATACTTCCCAGTGAAAAACTTGGGCAAATCCCATGCCTAATCCAAGGAGTCCTAAAACCACAGCCATCGACCAACCTGGTTTGGTAAACACCAATGGCACGGCCGCAAGGGATGCTCCTAGGCTTGCCCACTTAAAACCTTGGAGCGGAGTGGTCACGGACTTGCGGCTTCCGATTAGCAAGCCACCAACGATGCTGGCACCTGCCAAAGTCGCTAGAAGTGGCGCGGATAAACCAGGAGTGCCTTGCAATGTTGAAAACGAGGGTATTGATATTTCAAGAATTCCCCAAGCTAAGCCAAAGACCATGCCTTCAACAGCAAGAATTTGAAACTGCCGATTGCGCAATAGCATCATCGAGTTACCCTGCGATGTCTCTGGCTTCCAGTTTCGAGATGCGGGCATTTGAATTATGGCGATGCCTCCGATTGCCATAAGTGCAGCTGTTGCCCAAAGCGCAGCGCTCCCACTGATTGGTATTGCGATCGCAGTCGCAAGTACGGGACCAGCCACAATTGTTGAACTTGAAATCGTGGTATCGAGGGCATAGGCCGTACGTAAGTTTTCTGGGCCAACTAGCACTCGCCAAAGCGGTCGAGTTGAAAGGTTTACTGGTGGGGAAGCCAACCCAATTAATCCAGAAATGAAAACTATTGCAGCTGGAGTTGAGACGGTACTGAGAATAATCACGAGCGCAAACCAAGATGGTACGAAAACACTAAGTGGTTTAGTCTGCCCCCACTTGTCGATTAAATTTCCGCGAAATCCCGCTGTCAAAGATGAGGCAATGGTTTCTACCCCGGTTGCAATTCCAGCCAGAGTAATTGAGCCCGTTACATCTTGAACAAAAAAGAACGTAGCCAAGGCAATCATGGCGTAGGCCAAACGACCTGGAAGCGCACTAACTACTAGGCGCTTTACTCCAGGAACATCGAGTAAATCTAGATAGGTGCGCACATGCAAAGCCTACTGGGCGAAACCTTTAGTGCTCCAAGCGATAAAACGCCCGTAGTCGTCGACTTGTTTAATTTCCACCAGTGGTTGTGGGAGAATCAAGAGTTACAAATTCTTGGTTCCAAAACCAACAGCTTTATCTCAAATAGCAGGAGCACCATGTCAGTCACAAGTTCATCAAACGCACCAGTTCAATTAGATCCAAATAGATGGCGCGCTCTTATGGTGATTGCCATTGCTCAACTAATGGTGGTTTTAGATGCTTCAATCGTGAACATCGCACTTCCTTCACTACAGGCTGATCTAGGAATCACTGATGCAAATCGCCAGTGGGTTGTCACTGGGTACACCTTGGCATTTGGCGGCCTCTTGTTACTTGGCGGCAGAATCGCAGATTTCTGGGGACGCAAAAAGGCATTCATGACAGGCCTACTTGGCTTTGCTGGGGCCTCAGCTGTTGGCGGTATCGCCCAGAACCAAGAAATGCTATTTGCATCTCGCGCTCTACAAGGTGCATTCGCAGCCTTGCTGGCTCCAGCCGCATTGTCTTTGATTACAACCACTTTCAGCGACTCTAAAGAGCGCGCAAAGGCATTTGGCGTTTATGGTGGCCTCTCAGCTGGCGGCGCTGCAATTGGATTGATCTTAGGTGGCGTGTTAACGGAATACGCATCATGGCGTTGGTGCCTATTGGTAAATGTTCCGATTGCAATCGCAGCATTTATGTTGGCGATCCCAAACGTCCATGAAAGTAAAGCAAGCGGGGACACCCGCTATGACGTTCCAGGTGCGATTACTTCAACTTTGGGATTAGTTTCCTTGGTTTACGGTATTACCCAAGCCGGTGAATTGGGTTGGTCAGATCCAACAACACTTAAGTGGTTCGCCGGTTCAATCGCCCTGCTAATTAGCTTCTTTGTAATTGAAAGTCGCACAAGTCATCCACTACTCCCAATGAATATCTTGTTAAACCGTAATCGCGGCGCAAGTTACTTAACTTCATTTATTGTTGGCGCTGGATTGTTTGGTATGTTCCTATTCCTTGCTTACTTCTTCCAAGGAATCTTGCAGTATTCACCAGTTAAGGCTGGACTACTCTTCCTGCCGTTCTCAGTTGGTGTAGGCATTAGTGCAGGCATTGCATCTCAGGCACTTCCAAAATTTGGTCCACGTTATGTGTCATTCGTGGGATTAATCATGGCAACGCTTGGAATGCTCCTATTAACTCGCCTAGAGCCAACTAGCACATACGTAAGCCACATTTTGCCAGCCTTGATGATTTTGAGTTTAGGTATGGGACTTGTATTCGTACCTATTTCAGCAACTGCGCTATTCGGCGTGGGAAATCATGATGCCGGTGTAGCTTCAGCAGTTCTAAATACTGCGCAGCAAATTGGTGGCGCTCTGGGCACTGCATTCCTAAACACAATCGCTGTTACTGCGACAGCGAACTACTTTGTCGACAACATGATCGATCCAACAGATCCAGCAAATGCTGGCGCGGCTGCATACGGCCTAACTGAAGGATTCACCACGGCATTTACATGGAGCGCAGGCTTCATGATTCTTGGTGCAGTCATTTGGGTCTTTATGATCAATGCCAACAAAGACACTTTGGGTGCCAACGATGTACCCGTCCATGTGGGATAGCGAGTAAACATGAGTGAAATTTCAAGAGTCACCGTTAGTGACTTGTCGGAGTTGCATCCACTAGTTGAGCAGTATCGCGCTTTCTATAAGCAGCCTGAAAATGACAAGACTTTGGGCTACTTAGAGCAACGCATTAAGAATGACGATGCAATAGCGTTCATTGCTCGTGTCGATGGGGAAGCAGTTGGGTTTACATTGCTGTATCCAACTTTCTCAACAGTGTCGCTATCAAACATCTGGCTACTAAATGATCTTTATGTTGCCGAGTCAGCCCGGGGACATGGCATCGCCAACAAGTTAATGGACGTCGCAGAAGCATCAGCTAAAAGTGCTGGCGCTACCCGAGTGTTTTTGCGAACTGCAAATGATAATTTGCCAGCACAGGCACTATACGAAGGTCGAAATTGGGTTAAAGACGAAGTATTTCGTCGCTACGATCTAGTTTTCTAAGTTTTAGCGAACCTAGATCAAGCCCAGGCTTCCGAGCTTTTTGCGTAGATCAGGATCACTCGGCTCTGTCAGGTGAGTGCCATCTGAAAACATAACTACCGGTATTGACTGGGCACCGCCATTGATCTCAACGACTTTATCTGCGGCCCCAGGCACTTCCTCGATATTTATGTAGGAGTATTCAACGCCAAGTTCATTAAGTAGGCGCTGAGAACGTCGGCAGTCTCCGCACCACTGCGCACCGTACATAGTTATTTCACTCATGCACCCACCATACTGCGATCCAAAATCAGATTTGCCTGGTTTTGATGTGACGGAAAAGTCAATGGGGCCTAGGCTTCAATCATGACAAATCAGATGCCAACTCGTAAATTGCGCGACCTAGAAGTTAGTGCCATCGGACTTGGCTGCATGCCAATGTCATGGGGCTACAACGTTGCAGATGCAGATCGCAATGAGATTCGTGCCACCATTCATCGCGCTCTTGAATTGGGTATCACATTGTTTGATACAGCTGATGTTTATGGTCCGTGGACAAACGAAGAGATTCTAGGTGAATACCTGGTCAAGGATGGTCTACGTGACAAAGCGATCATTGCTTCTAAGTGTGGATTAACTCCGGTGAACATGACTTCGTATGGAAAAAATGGCAAGCCAGATTATGTACGACAAGCTTGCGAGGATTCATTACGCAGACTTGGAACAGATTACATAGATCTTTATCAATTGCACCGAGTTGATCCAGAGGTTCCAGTCGAGGAAACCTGGGGAGCGCTTGCTGGCTTAGTTGAGGCTGGAAAAGTTCGTTACATCGGGCTTTCCGAAACCACAGTTGACGAGACAGCTAAATGTCACGCCATTCATCCAGTAACTAGCGTGCAGAGTGAATTTTCAATTTGGACTGATGAGCATGTAAAGAATGGCGTAATCCAGTACTGCGCTGATAACAACATCGGATTCTTGCCCTTCTCGCCACTGGGTCGTGGTTTCCTAACTGGCACAGTTACAGCTGACAATATTTCCGATGGCGATTTCCGCAGTGCTAATCCAAGATTTACCGCGCAAGCCATTGCAGATAATCAAAAGATAGTCGACGGAATCGCTGCAATCGCTGGCCGTCACAGCGCGTCGCCAGCACAAATCGCCTTGGCATGGATTTTGGCACAGGGACCGAACATGGTGCCGATTCCAGGCACTAAGCGCCGCAAATGGTTGGAAGAAAATGCCGAAGCAGTAAATGTCGAGTTAACCGCTCAAGATTTATCCGATATTGCTGCTCTGCCTAGACCAACTGAGTCACGTTACTAACTTTTAGCCGCGACTAAAAAATTAGAGAAGCGGGTAAGAACCGTCTTCATCGTGAACCTCGGTGCCAACTAGTGCCGGAGTGAACACGCAGATGATTCGAAGTTTGGTGCGAGTCCTCATTTGGTGGCGATCATGCTTATCGAGCGTGTAAGTCATGCCAGGACGAACTTCGAAAACTTCGCCAGTCTCTAAGTTCTCAAGCTCACCAGTGCCATCAATTATGTAGTTGGCTTCGATGTGATTCTTGTATTGAAGCGTGGTGGTAGTTCCAGCTTCCAATTCGGTGTCGTGAAATGAAAAACCGACGCCATCTTCTCGAGTCAACATGCGAAGGCTGGTACCCGTTGAAACTTTGCGATGACGGGGTCCATTAACTAAATCTTCTTTGTAAGTAACAATCATGTTGACTCCTTATGTCCGGATTATTGAAATCTATAGAGACAACTTAGCGGCCCAAACTAATCTGCTGGGATAAATCCGAGTACTTCACCAAAGAAATTTAATTCTTCAATAGCGCATGTCGTGATTGTCTGACTTTTTCTAAATCCGTGACTCTCGCCTTCAAATTCAAAGTATTTATACTTAACACCATTTTTAATACAGGCATCGCGAAACGCCTGGGATTGCGAAGGTGGAACTATCGGATCATCAGAACCTTGGAAAATAATAAGTGGCGAAGTTAAGTTATCGGCATAAGTTAGGGGAGAGCGCTCGATATATAAATCTTTCTCTGCTGGATATGCACCAATCAAAGAGTCCAAATATCGGGATTCGAAGTCATGCGTGTCTTGTGCCAACATAGTTAGTTCTGCGACTCCGTAGTAGTTTGCGCCAGCAGCAAACACTTTGCTGTGAACAAGTCCATTCAGGACGGCATAGCCGCCTGCACTACCGCCACGAATCAGAATTTTGTTTGGATCGGCCAAGCCATCAGAAATCAACCCGGCCACAACAGCGAGAATGTCTTCGGTATCAACAACTCCCCATTGGCCCTTTAAGGCTTCCCGATAAGCCCTGCCATATCCCGTTGAGCCACCGTAATCAATGTCTACAACCGTGAAACCTCGGGAAGTAAAGAAGGCACGTTTAATCGAAGCAACTCCAGTTGTGTTAGCAGTAGGCCCGCCATGCACCGTGATCAAAACCGGCGGCAGTTCATCACTTTCGTAATTTGGATTAGTTGCAGGTGAAATGAACGCATGGACCACGCGGCCATTCTGGCTCGGAAAACTTTTAGCCTGTGCGACTGGCAGAAATTCGGGGTCAATTGGTGCATTGACTTGAGCAATAACTTCACAATGTTTAGTTCCAGTAGCAGTGATTTCAACAACGGCAGAAAGGGTTTTCGGGCCACCACCAATGATAAAAATTCGATCCTTCGAGACAGTTAAGTGCGCAAAGTTAGTTAAGGCACATTCCAGATCGCGCCAAGTTCCAGTAGTTGGATCAACTACTGCGATGCTTTCTTGCGCTGGGTTGCCATGGATTCCAACTAGTTCTCCAGAGTCCATGATTCGAAGTAAGTGAGTGCCGACGAGCCACATTGGATGCGCCCACTCTGCTGATTCAGAAATCAACTGGCGTTTAGAGTCATTGGCATCAATTTCCCAAATATTCCAAAATCCTGACGCGTCACTTATGTAAAACAGCGTTCCGGATTTCGACCAAACCGGACTATTTACTGCTTCGCCTTCATTGCCAGCCAAAACTTTAATGTCAACTAGATTTCCTTGCGGATCAATGTCGGCCAAACGCAGCTCAGTTCCATCCCAAGGCATCGCAGGATGCTCCCAAGAAATCCAAGCCAGTTGTGACTGGTCTGGAGAAAGCGCAAGATGGGCATAGAAATGAGAACTGGAATCTAATACTCGAATTTGATTCGGCGCACTAATGGCAATTAGATCTCGACTGGTCTTGTGGCCTTCAGTTATTTCGCGGACACACCAAATTTCTGAACCTCGAACGAGAAAATCGCTGTAACGCGAAAGTGATCCAGGCGGGCTCTCTGGTGTAATCGGTTCCGGACTTCCATCAACTGGCTTCCAATAAATTCGCTGATCTGTCTTTTCTGCGAATAGCAGTCCTGGTAAATCGTTCCAAAGGCAAACTAGCCAGCTAAGTCCACCCATTTCATGTACTCGAGTTGACGCACTCCATGGAGCAGGCAAAACATCGCCATTTGTGCGACTAACAACAACCGTTCTACCGTTTTCGGCAGGTCGGGATTCATCCCAAAACACATCATCATGAAACGCCTGAATAAATCCGTGAGAGATGCCCGCCTGGGAGAGCATCTCAGGAGTCACAGGAGATTTCCAAGTGCCAGGTTTTGCGATAGTCATGGCTTGACTCTAATCAATTGCAAAACACAAAGGGCACCCGCCATGGTTAATGACCGGTGCCCTTTGTTAACTATTTAGATGTCGTAGTACAACTCAAATTCAGCTGGATGTGGACGCAAGCGAACGTAATCAATTTCTGCAGTTCGCTTGTATTCGATCCAAGTCTCAATTAGATCCTTGGTAAATACACCACCTTCGAGCAGGTAATCATGGTCAGCTTCAAGCGCCTCAAGTACCTCTGGAAGTGAGGAAGGAACCTGTGGAATATCTGCTGCTTCCTCTGGTGGCAATTCGTACAAGTCCTTATCCACTGGAGCATGTGGTTCGATCTTGTTCTTGGTGCCATCCAAGCCAGCCATCAACATGGCAGCGAATGCCAAGTATGGGTTGCTTGATGGGTCTGGGCAACGGAATTCAATTCGCTTTGCCTTTGGATTGCTACCAGTTACCGGAATACGCAAACAAGCTGAGCGGTTGCGCTGCGAATAAACCAAGTTAACTGGAGCTTCATAGCCAGGAACTAAGCGGTGGTAAGAGTTAACCGTTGGGTTGGTGAACGCAAGTAGCGATGGTGCATGCTTCAGAATTCCACCGATGTACCAGCGAGCTAGATCTGACAGGCCACCGTAGCCGCGCTCGTCGTAGAACAATGGTGAACCATTTGTCCATAGTGATTGGTGAACGTGCATACCGGAACCGTTGTCACCGAAAAGTGGCTTTGGCATGAAGGTTGCAGTCTTGCCGCCCTCCCAAGCGGTGTTACGGATTACGTACTTGAACAACATCACTTCATCTGCTGCCTTGAGCAAGGTGTTGAAGCGGTAGTTGATTTCCATCTGGCCTGCGGTACCAACTTCATGGTGTGAGCGCTCAACTAGAAGTCCAACTTCTGCCAAACGAACTACCATTTCGTCACGAAGGTCTGCCATCTGATCAGTTGGTGAAACTGGGAAGTAACCACCCTTGATGCGAGTCTTGTAACCGCGGTTATCGCTGCCATCAGCATTAAATTCGTTTCCGGCATTCCATGCACCTTCAATGGAATCAACGTGGTACATAGATTCGTTGTTACTGGTCTTAAATCGAGCGGAATCAAAAACGAAGAACTCAGCTTCTGGCGCAAAGAAGGCTGTGTCAGCAATTCCAGTGGATGCCAGGTAAGCCTCGGCTTTGGCAGCAACATTGCGTGGGTCACGTGCGTATGGCTCGTCAGAGAATGGATCGTGAACTGAGAAGTTCATAACCAAAGTCTTTTCCTTGCGGAATGGATCAACGAATGCTGTTGTGATATCAGGCAAAAGCTTTAGGTCTGATTCGTGGATTGACTGGAAGCCGCGGATTGAAGAACCATCAAACATCTGACCACCTGCAAAGAAGTCAGCGTCGACAGATTCAACCGGCACATTGAAGTGCTGCATGACGCCAGGAAGGTCGCAGAAGCGAACGTCAAGAAATCTTATGTTGTTGTCCTTGATGTACTTAAGTGCATCTTCGGCGGTTTTGAGTCCAAGATTGGACATTGTTCCTCCAGTTAGTGATCCGCGATTTCCAGAGATTTCTCTGGCCTGACAGTGACCATAGCCGTAGCGGATTTCAACGCCGTGTCCCATGTGTTTCGGGTTTGTTACAGCAAGTCACAAACGAGTTCTGCTTCATCTAACGGCAAGCCGCCCAGAGCGCAATAAGCCCCAATTAGATTTAAAGTTAGGTGTGGATAGAAAAGACATTGGCTCCTGGTTGTCCGGGCCGAAAGCTGCCCTAGAAGAACAAGGCATGGTTTTTGGGTACCCAGGTGAGAGATTTGGTCTACCAAAACAGGGTGTCGGCTCGGTTGCCCGAATGGGGCATCGAGTCGTTGCACTCACTTTGGATTGGGCTGCTGCAATCTTGGTTACTCACTTGGCGTTCCCAGATCTGGTTTATGGATCGGAAAGTTTCGCAGCAGTAACACTTGGAATTTTTGCGGCCGAAGTATTCCTATTGACTAGCACGACCGGGGCATCATTTGGCTACAAGTTAGTAGGCATCAGACTCATTTCAATTAGTCCTGCGCCAATTACGTTTGTAAAGGTTTTGGCCCGAACCGCGTTGCTTTGTTTGGTGATTCCCGCCCTGATTTGGGATAGAGACGGCAGGGGATTGCACGATAAAGCTGTTGGAACCATAACTATGCGGGCAAGATAGGTACATGCCATCTTTAGAGTTACCTCCTGGCAAGACATCTGCCTTTGTTGTCAGCTTTGATTTCGATGCTGAAGAAGTTTGGCTTGCAGAAAATCCAGAGAACGTAAATCGTCCCGGCGTTCTCTCGCAGGGCACTTATGGAGCAAAAGTGGGCCTTGGGTTGGTTTTGGACACACTTGACCACCTTGGTTTACCTGCAACTTTTTTCACACCAGGAAGAGTTGCTGAAAAATATCCTGATCAGATGCGCGAAATTGTCGCACATGGTCACGAACTTGGACATCACGGATACACCCACACTTCACCTACAACATTGACCAAGGAACAAGAGCTCGAGGAGTTGCTAAAAGGTAAAGCAGCTTTAGAGCAATTTGGAGTAGAAGTTACTGGATACCGATCACCGTCATGGGAAGTTAGCAAGCACACCTTTGACTTGCTGGTACAACATGGTTTTGAGTACTCATCAAGCATGATGGACGACATTAAGCCTTACATGCACCCAGGTCACAAAATCATTGAATTGCCAGTGCAGTGGATGCTAGATGATGCGCCATACTTCTGGTTCAGCGTTGGCGGTGACTGGAATCGTACGATTCGGTCGGCTCGAGATGTAGAAGAAATTTGGCGGGAAGAATTCTTGGGAATTCATAGCCATGGCGGATTGACTATGTTAACTATGCATCCACAATTCATTGGACGCCCAAGTCGAATTGCAATGCTAGAGAGATTCTTAACCTTTGTTAAATCCAACGACGAAGTATGGATAACAACAGCTGGAGAAGTCGCAAGAGCGGTTAAGTAAACAGACTCTTAATTGAGTCTAAGTAACCCTGTTCATCCAGGTATGGAAGAACAAAGAACATCAGCACAGCAACAACGATTGCCCACTTGATCAATTTTTTCGCAACGAATATCACGATAAAAACTAAACCAAGTAGGTATGAAATTGAATTGGAACCAAAGAAATCTGAGATTGTAGTTGTTATTTCATTCATCGACGTGGCGCCTTTCTACTCTGTGGAAGCGGACCTTTTGGAATTGGAAGTGCCGTTTGTGGCAGGGCTTTAAGGCGGTTTCGAACCTGAGTAACCTCAGCCGGACGAAGTGACTTACTAAGTTTCTTCACGGTTTTCTGGAGATTCGCGATGGTTACGTTCACATCGTCGACAGTGATCTCGTGAATTGGGACGCCTTGCGCATATCGAGCATGTGCTTTGCGCTGTTCGGCCAGTAGAGCGCCAGGGCGACTGCCTTCTCCGACCAAAATGATTCCTGGGCGACCCACTACACGGTGAACCATGTTTTGATTTTTATCTACGCCCACGGCTGGTGTTACAAACCATGCACCGCGAATTGCATTTAGCACTGAGGCGGCTGCGCCAACTTGTCCAGCAATAGAAGCGTAGGCAGACTTCTCAGCAATTTTTCCGAAGAAGAATGTGGTTGAAAGTAGCGCAGTTCCAAACCCAAGAATTCCAAATACGACCTTTAGATCAAGCGCTAAACCGATTGCAAAAATAACACCAAAAACTATGGCGAAGACTGCCAAAAGCCTTAGGGCTAGAAATGAGATTTCATTCGAAGCAAACTTGTAAGTTTCCTTGATTTGGACGTACCAGCGTTGCTTTGGCGGTTCCTGCAGCTTTAATGACATGTCTCTACCTTAAACGTCAGATGAATTTCGAGCAGCAATGGCTTGCTTATAAAGTTTTCCAGCACGGTAGGAAGATCGAACTAGCGGGCCACTGAGAACTCCAGCGAATCCGATTTCCTCTGCCACTTTTGCCAACTCCACAAACTCCTCGGGACGAACCCAACGATCTACAGGATGGTGACGTAGTGATGGTCGCAGGTACTGCGTTATTGTTACGAGGTCACAACCTGCTTCGTGAAGATCCGAGAGAGCTTGGTGAACTTCAGATATTTCTTCACCCATACCCAGAATCAAATTACTCTTTGTAACTAAACCAAATTCTCGCGCTGCAGTAATTACTCCAAGTGACTTTTCATATTTGAATCCAGGACGAATGCGCTTGAAGATTCTTGGCACAGTTTCGATGTTGTGCGCAAAAACTTCTGGCTTGGATTCAAAAACCTCTTTTAGCAATTCAGGCTTTCCGTCAAAGTCTGGTGCCAGCATTTCGACGCCACAGCCTGGGACTACATCATGAATTTGCCGGATAGTTTCGGCGTAAAGCCAAGCACCGCCATCGGGGAGATCATCTCTTGCAACACCTGTAACGGTTGCGTAGCGCAGCTGCATAGTTTTTACAGACTCGGCTACGCGACGTGGTTCATCACGATCCAGATCAACAGGTTTGCCGGTATCAATCTGACAAAAGTCACAGCGACGCGTGCACTGGTCGCCACCAATAAGGAAAGTAGCTTCTCGGTCTTCCCAACATTCAAAAATGTTTGGACAGCCTGCTTCTTGGCAAACGGTATGTAGGCCCTCAGACTTAACCAAGTCCATGATCTGTGTGTATTCAGGACCGGTCTTGAGTTTTGTCTTAATCCACTCTGGCTTTCGCTCAATTGGTACCAGTGAATTGCGCGCTTCGATCCGAAGCATCTTGGGACCATCTGCTTTGCCAGCAGGCTGCTCTAGATAAGGCGTACTCACGGTTTCATTCTAGTTGAGGGCTTTGGGCAATCTTGCGGTGCGTCGTTTTGCCAGTACCCAGAACGCAAAGCTCAAGAACCCAAACAGCAAGGCGAGTAGTCCAGCGAGATTGAGTAAATGCGCACTTAGGTCAGCAAGGTATGCAGCAATAACGAGGGCAGACAATTGCGATATGTTAGCGCTGACAAATTCAGTAAATGCCTCACTGCTGCGAGATAGAAATATCGCCCAAACTCCAAACGAAAAAAACATTCCCAAACAGATGTGCCACGCTGAAACAAGTCTTTCTTTGCTGAGAAATAATCCTGTGGCTCCAAGTAATGCTGTTGCAACTAAGGCCGGCAGACTCCAGATTCCTAGAAATGTTAGAAGTGAGGAAATTGTTTGGACATCTGCTCCGAAAATTTCGACTGCGCCAGGCTGTGAATCATTTCCAAATATCTCAAGTACCGCCGCATATTGATCACCTGAAATCTCGCGTCTTGAAATTACAAATCCAATTACCGCTATCGGGGCAAAAACAATTGCAATGAATTTGAAAGCCGTGACAAATACCCTAGGCATTGATTGTCAGATCTAGGGCTAGTTCGTTAGCTATTTGATCAAATACTCGATGTAAATGAAACTCCGCCCGCTGTGAAACTTCTTCGACCGAAATGTCGCGACCTAATTCTTTGGACAAGGTAGTAACGCCCGCATCGCGAATCCCGCACGGCACAATTCGATCGAACCATGCCAAGTCGTTATTGCAGTTAAGTGCAAAACCATGCATGGTCACGCCTTGCGCGACACGTATTCCGATCGCAGCAATTTTGCGATCTTCAATTGGATCTAGAACCCAAACTCCACTGCGACCTTTGATGCGCGCGGTCGCCAAACCAAAATCTCCACAAACTCCGATTAAGACATCTTCGAGGCGTCTGACATGAGAAACCACATCCATTGGAGAAGGTAAGTGCAATATTGGGTAACCAATTAATTGACCTGGCCCATGCCAAGTAATTTTGCCGCCACGATCTACATCAACCACTGGAGTGCCATCGGTTGGCCGCTCGAAAGCTTCAGTGCGACGCCCTGCCGTGTAAACAGATGGATGTTCCAGTAACAAGATTGTGTCGGGTGCATTGCGATCGACAACTTGGCTATGTAAATCGCGCTGCATATCCCAGGCAGCTTGATACTCGATGGGGTTGCCATCTAGTCCAATTCGATCAATTAACAAATGCACTTCTTAAGCCTAAGACCTTTATAAAGCCTAAAAATTCGGACACTAGGGCAAAATCGGCATATTTATCAGGGTGAAATAGACTGAAAGCCTAGATCCAACCAAACGCAAAGGCATTACCCGCATGTCCGAAACAACCAAACATCGCTCCAACAAAACTTCGCCAAAGGGCAGGAAAGTTCTCTGGGGTGCTCTTGCTGTAATCATTGCTTGGTTTGCGATCAGCGGTGCAGCCGGACCACTTTTTGGCAAGCTGTCCAGCGTCCAGCAAAACGATAATGCTGGTTTCTTGCCATCCTCAGCTGAGTCAACTAAAGCTTCTGAATTGGCGACTAAGTTCACTTCGCAGGACACTTCGGTTCTGCCGGCACTAGTTATCTTTACCGGACCTGCAGATGCAGCCGGCGTGGCCGCAGTTGGTGAATTCGGCGTTGCAGTAGCTTCTGCGCCAGTTCCAGGAACTGATGCCACAGTTGGCGACTACCTCGCCGATGGCGCTCAGTTAATTCCAATTCCTTCGCAAGATGGTCAAGCAATTCTGATGTCGATTCCGTTGGATAACGACGCACTTGCAGCCCCACTTGAAAATGAAAAGCCCGCTTTGCCAGAAGTAGTTAAGGCAATTCGCGCGCAGGCTGCAGAAGTTGCCGGCTTTGAATCGCATGTCACAGGTATCGGTGGAATCCTGGCTGACTTGTTCGATAGCTTCGGTTCGATTGATACAAATCTTTTGGGAACCACACTTATCGTTGTTGCCTTGATTTTGATCGTTGTTTACCGTTCACCAGTTCTGTGGATCATCCCACTGTTTTGTTCCGTGATCGCACTTTCCTTGGCCGGTGGCATTGTCTATTTGCTAGCCAAGGAAGGCATCCTGGATCTAGACGGACAGTCGCAGGGAATTCTTTCGGTTCTGGTGATTGGTGCCGCAACTGACTATGCGCTCTTGCTCATAGCTCGGTACCGAGAAGAGCTGCATCATTATGAAAGTCGCGTTGATGCCATGATTCGGGCATGGAAGGGTGTTGTAGAACCAATCACTGCCTCTGGCCTAACCGTTATTTCAGGCTTGTTGGTTTTGGGACTTTCG